>JAOEGS010002069.1:13045-30045 GCA_025447755.1 Corythornis vintsioides | reverse complement strand
AATAAAAACAGTAACTATCAATCCATCACTTGGATATTACTTAACCCTCAGCATCTGTCCTGACATTTGAAATGATGTTAGAAAGTCATTAGCCTGCTCTTGGAGCCTGATAATGCTGAGTGATAGGAGAGTGATAATGCTGAGGATGGGGCTGGTGCCAGGGCTGACTGGGGAGCAGCTGGCAGGAGATGTTGGAGGTAGGCTGTGCCCAGAGTGATGGGCATTGCTGCTTTGGTGGCAGAAGTAGCAAGGGTGACCAGGGGGCCACTCTCCCCTCTCCTGGTGGTGCTCTCAAAGGGATGCCCTGTCCCAGCCGTGGCCAAGTGCTGGTGCCCACTGATGGGCAGAGAGGGATGGGGATGGCACAGGGCTGCAAATGGACAGGGCTGTGACCTCGCTTTGCTGCTTCCACCGAGGAACACGTGAGTGGTGCTGGTGGCTGGACACGCAGCTCCAACAGCTCTGCTGAGCCAGCCGCTCCTGGCGTCCCGCAGCTCCCTCTCCAAGCTCCTGCACTAATAAATATTTCAGTCTTCGCCACTGTTATTTTTAGGTACGTGCGAGAAGGCCGGTTTCGCATCGAGGAGCGGACGCTGACGGCTTTCCAGTGGCTCTACTCACCCCAGCAGCACCGCATCGTCAGCCGGGCAGACCTGGGCTCACCCAGCAGGTAAGGAGGGGGGCAGTGGGTGTAGGGCACGGGGCTGTGAGCACAGAATCACAGCATGTCAGGGGTTGGAAGGGACCTAGCTCATCCAGTCCAACCCCCTGCAAGAGCAGGGTCACCTAGACCAAGTGAAGGCATCACCAGCGTGTCCCCTGCCCGTGCTGCTGGCAGCCTGCTCTGCAATGAGCCCTTGTGATTCGGATGTGGGCTTTGTGAGCATCAGCCTGTCCCTGGAGCCCTGTGAATATACGAGCATCTTGGCTTGCACTCTGAAGTGAGGTGCCCGATGCAGGGCTTGCAGCCGTGAGCTGCCAGCATTGCATGGGCACCTCTCTGGTGTGAAGGACAAACTAATGACTGCCTCCCTAAACTTCTAGTTTTATACCCTCCGTGGTTTATGTGCATTCGGCCAAGTACACAATCTTTTGAGGACCTGCTTGCACTTGAGACTTATTTAAAAAATAAATGGGCATCTGGGGGCTCTGCATCTCCCACCCCTAAGTGACTTCTGGAAAATACTTGTGCTGATGCCCCTGTTTCATTCGGCGCCTAAAGTCTCCCCTTCACAGCTCGTTGTGAACATGTCTTGGTGCTGTCCTGGGCGTGTGCTGCCGCTTTCCCTGCTGATGTGTATTCATCGCTGTTGGTTTGGATCCGAGTATTTGGTGATAAAATGCCATTAACATAAAAGCCTTGCGGGCCTCGAGACACATAGAGCGCAGTGTCTGTTTTCCCGACTGTCGAGAGCACTGAAACATGCAGAGTCCTTGTGTGGCTAAAAGCTTTTCCCTCTTCATTTCGGCAGCAGTTTTGCTCTGAGAGCCCTTAAAGATCTGAAGTATTTATCTCCCTGGAATGGAATCGCATGTAGCAGAGTAACATCGGGTGGGAGGTGTGCCCAAAGCGACCACTTGCTGTGTGGAGCAGGGGCTCTTAGAGGCTCCCCCCAGGGTGAGGGATCTCCATGGACGACAGGGCTGTGGAGAGGGGAGCAAGAGGAGAGGACATCCACATCCCCAAAAGACTTCTGGGAACAAGAGTGAGATGCCCCTTTTTCCTTGGTGGGAGCACCATGTGTGGTGGGTGGTGGCAATTCCTTCCCCTGCTGCTGGAGAGGCTTTCTAAAACTAAAATGACCATGCTGGTTATTGATCTTAACTAATTTTTGTGAATTGCTGTCCAAGGCTGCATTAATCTCACCCCTGATTCACGTTTATCATGCAGCATGTGGAACTTAAGTGCATGTGATGTCATTTATAATTAATATTAAGTACCACTGGGGTTAATTCCACTGGATTCATTTGATTTCACAGTGGGCTGGGAGTTTACCTGGAGATGTCTGGTAGAATGTGTGGGACACCAGTGGGACATAGCTCTTACAGGGATGAAATCTTTACCCAGGGCAGCCTAAGGGCAAGCTCCAGCTCAGCAAGTCCTGGGTTTGCTCACTCTGACTCTGCCAGCAGCCAGGAGAGCAGCCAGCTCAGGCAGTGTGGCAGCCAGAGAGCAGAGCTGCTGGCCCCATTCTGGGAGCAAAGTTATACCATTTAGTTTGGCAGCTGTTATACAAGACAGGAGGAAGCCCTGTTGGGGATGTTTTTCTGTCCTTAAGCCTCTTGTTCCTGGCAGCAGGAAGGTGTCCTGCAGCCTCCTGGACCAGCATGTCCATCTCCCAGCACTGATGCTCATCTTGGCCATGGCATGTTGCTGTGGAGGCTTCTGCTCAGGGATGTTCTAGTGCCTTGGGTAGCACACTGACACTGAGATGTTGTGTGGCATCTCAGGCCATCACATTATTTGCCACATTAACTGGCTCACTGTCTCTATTGTGAGCTTACTATTTTTTCTTTGCATAATGGTGGTGAGACAGCTGAGCAAGAGGATGGCTGATCTGGAAGGGTTAATGTAACAGGTGTATTTATTACTTTATTATTTATAGACATTAATGTCACTGGTCCCATCAGAGCAGCATTTCATAGACAGGTGAGAGCATGGGTCACATGTCTGGGCTTTGCCAAGTGACAGCAGCATGGGGCTGGGGTAGGGGCCCTGTGAGCTAGAAAGGATGGGACTGCTGGTGGGAATGGAAATTCTGACTTTCAGTGCATCCAGATTTTGGCCCTGGAAGCTCATCTTTGGTCTAGTTCAGTCTGTGTCTGTCTTGAATTCAGCTGTAACAGGTGAAGGGGATCATGTGTAAGACTAAAGTCTTCTAAGAGGGCTGGCTGAGGAACCTGGGGATGTTCAGCCTGGAGTAAAAAGAGGTTCTGGGGAAACCTTTTCTTGACAGCTCCATGAAAGGAGATTGGAGCCAGGTGGGGTTGGTCTCCTCAGGAGAATGTGGTAAGAGGAACCAGCCTCAAGTTGCCCCAGGGGAGGTTGAGGTTGGAGCTGAGGAACAATTTCTTCCCCTCCAGGGCTGTCCCAGCTGTCCAGGGCAGGGTGGAGTCCCCGTGACCCCTGAAGGGGTTTCCAAGCTGTGGTGCTGAGGGACACGGGTCAGTGGTGCCCTGGCAGTGCTGGGAGAACAGTTGGATTCTTAAAGGTCTCTTCCAACCAAAATGATCCTGGTTTTCTAGTCACAAAACAGACCTTTCTGCCTGAAGCCCCCGGGTGGGCTTAATGGCCCAGGTGCTGACGTTTCACTGGTGGCTATCACTAGCCAAGTCCCCATGGTGAATGCTGAGCATCTCGAGCCTCATATTCCTTCCTTCCCCCCGCCCCCCCCTCGCCGAGAGATGCCAGTTTCCAGCTTGCTGACACACTTCACCTCAGCGGTGCTGAATCCTCCCCCCCTGCAGGGGTGAAGCGTAGGGGTGCGGGCAGAGCAGGCGGGGTGCGGGAGGCGGGTCTACCCCTCACAGCTCCCGGCTCGGTAGCTCTCGGGGTCCCTGCCAGCCCGTGCTCCCCCCCGGGGGTCGCGGAGCTCCGCGGGTGCGCAGCGGCAGGCGCAGGCTCCTCCGCGGCTGCGGTAACTGCGGGGCTGGGGACCGCGCTGCTCCGCACCGCCCCGCGCCGGGGCTGGCTCCGCACACAGAGCGGCGAGGAGAGCGAGGTAAGATGCGTGAGAGCGGCTGCATCCGAGACGGGGTGGCAATATACGGCGTATTTAAATAGCGTCTGGGGACTGGAATGTAAATACCCCGGGTGAGGCTGTAGCGGGGAAGATTTAAGTGCGTGTTTGTCCTTGTTTTTACCCTGGATGGGCTCGCCTGAATGCAAATGTGCGGCAGAGCGGGGGGATCTATTGTTGAAGCGATTGGCAGTTCTCGGCTTCTCTGTTTGCGTGTAAATATGCGGTGACTCCTTCAGGATGCGGGCTCGGGCTGGGGGGGCTCGGGGTCGTGGGGTCTGTGCTCCTGTGCAGCGACTGCCAGCGCTTGTGGGAATCATGGAAATTCAAGGAGGCAACTTATAAAGCTTTTTCTAGTGCTCTGTTCCATGCCTTTGGGGGGGGGGGGGGTTGCGGCGTTGGGGCTGCGAATGGCTACGGTCCTGCCCCTTTGCTGGGGATCCTCGTTTTTCTCGTCTCTGACAAAACCAGGGCGCCAGAGATTGTTCCTGTTTTCTGGGGTGACCCTCCTCCCCTCCGAGAGCAATCTCGCAGCCTGGGAAGCAGCGCAATGTCTGCTCGGCAGGCAAAGCCGAACGTGCCCTGTTCATCCCGCTGTCTCTGCGGTGGGCACTGCTGTGACCCGGCGGGATCCCTGGCACAGACGGGACCCGACAGGGACCCTGCCAGGTGCTGCCTTATTTCCTCATCTTCGCACACTCCGCTGTTTTATGTCAGACTGCTTGTTGTTTTAGTAGCACAAGGGACATCATATCTGTCCACATGACGGGATTTATTGGGGGTTGGAGACGTGCCAAGGAATCTAAATTCAGAGTCAACAAGAAGCGTGGATCCAGGCAGCGGGCTCGTGTTCCACACACACTGGGTTTTAACAGATATTCCGTTCTCCCTCTGCTGCTGATTACCCCAAAGGGCAGCTCACAATAACCATAGCAGCAAAACTGCCTTTTTTTTTTTCTTTGCTCATGTCTGTTTTACCATCCTTCCCCTTCATCCCTAAGTATATCTCTATGGTAGCGGGGTCCTGGGGGCTGCACGGAGAGTCCCTCTGCTGCTGTTGCCCGCTGTGTACCTGGAGTCAGATGCTCTGGTTGTCGTTAGTGGCTGCTGTGGAAACAGGAACAGGACTTCAGCAGCAACAGTAGGCAGAGACATTTTTTCCAGAAGCTAAAAACAGCTCATTCTCCCCAGACCTCTTTCCAATTTCGTGGGGGTAGATGAATCCCTGCTTAGAGTTAACATCTGCCTCCAAGTTGGATGCCAAACCAGAAAGAGCTGTTTCTTGATTCTGATTTGAAACTAGCAAGACCCACCCAAAATGATGGAAAAATACAGGTGATATTAGCAGGATGTAGCTGGGCTTTGAAAAGCTCGAGCCCAAATCCTGCATGTCTTGTTTGCAGCATTTACATGGAACCACATTCAAGCTTGGCCTTGAATCTGAGCCCTGACTGCTGCCTAAATCTAATCCTGTGCCAGCACATCTTGGCTGCAGCAGTTGCTGCTCGCCATGTGCTGCTGGAGGGCTGTGCAGCGTGGGGGCTGTGAAGAGAAGCCCCTGAGAGAGGGGGTGTGAGGGGGGTTCACCAAACCCAGCTCCCTGCTGCTGCAGGCAGTGGCTCCTGTAGCATCTTCATAATGCTGCTGAGAGTCAGTTAGGTTAGGTTGTTGGTTTTGTTTAGTTTGCTGGGCTTTGTGTGTGGTTTTGGTTTTTTATTTTTTTATTTTCCCTTTACTGCTATTATTAGGAAACTATTCCGGAGACTGTTTGTATTAAAGATTAGAAAACTCCTAATTTCTAGCCAAAGCATGTTCAGGTCTATCTCATACCCATGCTTTCTTCCCACCCCCACATTTTGTCAGCCCTGGTTTTTAGTTGAAGCAGTTCTTTTTCTGCCATGCCACAATTTCTTCACAGGCTGCAGTCACATTCCCCCTGTGTCTGCTATGTGAATTGGGCCAAGCAAGCACCAGCATGAATGAGGTTTTGTTCATTTTTGCCCTAAATAGCAAGACTGGGTGATGATCTCCTGCCCCTCTAAGCAGCAGGAGCATCCCCCTTGGTGGGGGATGCACGGTGGATGTGCAGGTAGCCATGGTGATGGAGCCCAGAGACCTGGCACTGGCCGTGGCCAGCTGCCTGCTTGCCTGCCTGCCCCTGGGCATGGAAGCCTTGCCTGGGGTTGGCTCTCCCTGGAGCATCCTGAGCTAGGCAGCTCCATGTGTACCACAGCACATACAGGGAAATCTTCGTGCCAGATCCTCAGGGCAGACACTGTGTGCTCAGGGACATGGGTGTCTGCTGCTCATTGGAAGCACCTTCTTTTGGGCTGGACTTGCATGGGAAGGGGCATGCTTGGAAGAGGGAAAACAGACACACAGCAAATCTGTGTGCTTGAAGGAGCTCTTCCTAAAGAGAGAGCCTCTCTAGGGAATTTCATCCCATTGCTAGCAAGACAGAGCTTTAAAACAGATGGACCTGAGCAAGCAAGCAACTCTGTGCATTAAATTTATAGTGGGCTGATAACGAGCCTGTAAGATCTCTTTCTGTGCATAGTGCTGTGATCAGGCAAGATCTGTGTCCCTCTGCAGTGAGGAGCTGGGTTGTGGGATGCTGGGAGAAACCAGTTGCTGGTGTGCGTCAGGCTGGGTACCCAGAGAGCACGTGGATGCTCTCATTCAAAATGTGAACACTGGGGATGTTCTCAGTGCCACAGGGTGCTCAGCAAGCCCCGTTACCCCCAGAGTCCCAAAGGCAGCATTTGGGGTTCTGGAGGGTCGTGTCCACCCATGGGGTCCTGGGACTCCCTTGGAAACCCTGCAGGAACCAGAGCCATTACTTGCAGGGTTTCTGGAGCTGCTGGCACTTTCCAGGGGATAAAGTGGGTGTGCACTTGCACTGAGGGCTCACTGGGATCCAGTGCATCACCTCTCCTGTGCTGCCAGTGCTCAGACCAGTGAGCCTAGTCATCAGCCTGATGAAACAGTGCCAGGATGGAGGCAGAGTCTGGCCTCCTCAAGCACAGCCAGGGCACTTTCCTCCCTGATTTCCCTTCCTCAGGTCAGGAGTCCCTGGAGCAGAATGGCCTTGCTTAAGGAGGCTGTTAAAGTGCTGAACTTTCCCAATTTCCCTGGCTGAGAGTTTTGCCGGGAATGAGCCCTTCATTTCTGCAGGGATGTGTTTGCAATTCTTGCTCTGTTCTGCAGGCTGATCTGAAGCTCAGATGTGTCGAGCCCTCCCTAATGAGTTTAACAAGCTGTAGATAAGCGAGCAGCGTGGCTCAGCTCCCCAGGCTGCCCCTGGCAGTCCCTGAGGAGCCAAGCAGCAGTCGGGCTGTTGGAAGGAGCTGTTGGAGGTATGGTAGCATCTCCTGAACCTCTCCTGGGCTTTGCTGTCTGTTGGCTGGATCTCGCCTGTGGGGTGACAAACGGTGTTCCCCCTCCCCAAGGGCAGTGGCTGGAGCTGAGGGAGCTCAATGCTGCAAGCCTGTTGGCTCTTGAACAGTAAATTGCCACCTTTGAGAGCGATCTGGGTGTTGTGGAAGCTGCTGCTTAAGGTGTTGAGCTCCCCATTTCATTTCACTTCAGCAGTGCCATAAAGAAGAGAAAATACTGTTAAAAATATTCCATGCACTGAGTCAGAATTAATTCAGACACTGTTTTCCTTTGCTTTATACATTGAGGCTGATGATATGCACAGTGTGTTCTTCCTGCCAGGACAAAATCTAATATTTCTGGGTGCCCACAACCTTCCTTAGAGTCGTAATAGAAAGATGAATACCCTCAGCTCTCCACATGCAATATTAAAGTGCTAATGATGCAATCAGTCTCTCTTAGCCCCAGTAACAAAGGAAAGAATTACACTGCCCTTCCTGGGCATAATTCTGCTCTGTGGTGCTTCTCTGCTGGGTACCCGTGCCAGCCCCCTCCTCTGCCTTTGCCCTTGGCAGGGGCAGTGCCATCTGTGCTGGGGGGTTGTCCCAGACCACTTATGAGCAGTTTTTCTTCCCACATCTGCCTGAAGCATCCCCCAGGACTGGAGCAGCAGGTACCACTGGCACTGGCCCTCCCATGCTGCAGGGAGCTGAGGCTGAATTGTGCAGCTGTGCTGGAGGCTGGTGGCCTGTCTGCAGGAGGCCAGGCTGGCAGCTTTCTCTGTCCAGGAGGAATGTGCCTTCAGATCCACTTTTCTTCTGCGCCAGCAGTTCTTGCATCCACTGGTGCTGTGCTGCACAGATCTTTGGCCACCCCAGGTTTGATGTTGGGGGCAGTTTGAGCTCCGTGGTGCCTTGTTAGATGATGAGCTTGGTTTTATTAGCTGGCAATTATCAATGTGTTCACTGCCCCAGCTCTGCCTCCTCCCCTCCCCAGTGTCACTGGTGGGACTGGGGCTGCTCATCGCAGTCTGGACCACAGCCTGGGTAGGTCAAGGGGATAAGCTCCTGCTTCTGGCAGAGGGCCTGGGAAATGTTAATTTTGTCTGGTGCAGATGGTGCCAAGGAGGCATCCTCCCCCAGGCCTTTGTTTCTTCATTTTGGCTTATCCGTTGTGATTTGCACATCCCTGCTCTGAAAGGAGGAGGGATTTTATTTTTATTGTATGTTTTGTTTTGAGCCCAACTGTGTGAAATACCTTGGGGGGAATAGAAGTGAGAAAATGTCATTGAAGACAAAGTATTTCTGTTTGAGAGGTGGTGCTGGGCAGGTGCTGATGGGATACCCTGGAGCGGAGGGAGGCTGGAGACCTTTGGGGAGCTGCAGTTGAGTTTTTGGTATATTTTTAACCTTTGCCTGGTTCAAATGCTGTTTGTCATTTGTGTCTGTGGCGGACAACACGGCCCTGGGGATATGGGGAGCAGGGAGAGCTCCATTTCCAACACCACCAGCCATGGGCATCTTGGGCACTGGTCCTGCCTCCCATCAATCCTGGGCAGTGGGAAATGGAGACAATGTCCCTAGGGCTGCTTTGAGGTCCTGCCCTCCCAGGCTCTGCATACAGGAGGAGGTATGTGAATCACTGTGGTGCCAGCGAGGTGTACGAAAGGACCTGCCAGAGTAATTTCAACCTACTGAGTGTTGAGACCCCCTGTTAAAGGGGGGCCTGTCCCTGCTTTGCTGCCCTCTCTGCCTCCGCGCTGCCTCTGACAGCAGCAAGTTCACCTCGGGACTGAAGTGGCAGAACAAGATGCAGTAATTGGTGCTTACAGTGCTGCAAGAATACACGGTTAAATGAAGAGCTGGCTGTTTTCCTGGGGCTCTCCAAGTTGTTTCTGGTGTGATGCCAGCTGTGGATTGGTGCTTGGTGGTTGCTGCCACTGTCTGCCAGGGCACCAGCACCCGGCTGTTGCTCCGATGAGCTCGGCCGTGTGGGGAAGCTCCCCGCTTTTATTTTCAGGCATGTAAATCCTCAGCAGCTCAGTAGAGCTGGGCAGAAATCGGCTGGTGTGAGTGTAAGAAAGACGTGACCTGGGGGAAGATGAGGTGAGAGGATGACGTCAGGCTGCTGCTGCTGCCGAGCTGTGACACGGAGCACGCAGGACAGAAACAAACATGCTCCGAGCAAATGTCTGCTCCAAGTGTTTCACGGTGCCTGAGTTATGGCTTTCAAGCCTACAGCATGGTTGGGATGTTTATTTATTAATTTTTTTAAAATGATGTCCTTAAGAGCTCTAAAATGCAAAGGATTTCCATCGTTTCGTGCCCGTCAGGCGAGATGCCTGTGGGCTGAGAAGTAGGAGTTGAAATAGATGGATTTCAACTCAAGCTTTTTTTTCCTGGAGTTGAGTAATTTCTCTCTCCAACTCCATATTCCCTCTCACCCCCCCCCTTTCTTTCACACATCAGACAGAATCCAAATGTCTCTCAGTGTAAAGCTTTTGGGTGCCTGGATGAGAGTTGGACTCCTGCAAGTGTCAAGTGCTTGGCTAAGAGCTGCCTCAAGTCCCTGGAAGCTGCAGGAGCTGGGTGCCCACAGTGGCACCGAGTTCAGGGGATGTTTTCTGGGCACACCAGGCATCATTTCGAATCACCAGAGCAAGAGGTGAGTGTTCAGATGGCTGAAGGTTCCCACTCTCCCTTCTTTCTTTGACCTATGGAGGGTGAGCCCAGGCTGGACTGGGTGCAGATGAGTGCTGGTGGCTGGTCCTGTGGGCATGATGCCCAGCCCCTGGGTACCATGCACTGGGCTTGCCTTGCCCCACAGTGCCTGAAGGGGTCGATAGCCTGTTTTCTTGGGAATTTGTGACTGATGGAATCTGGTACCCAGCTAGAGGTCAGCATTTCCATTTAAATGGGATTTTTGAAGCCTGGCTGTTGAAGTCCCAGGGGTTTTCAGTAGTCGTCAGGGTGCAGACTCATTTCTCAGTGTTATGCTGCTGCTGAGGAACCAGAGGAGAAAACCTGCATGGAACTGGGTGGGAGATGCTCACAGGGCTCTGCTGGGGATCTGTTGCTGTGACAGATGAGCTGGTAGGATTTTTTTCTGATTGAGGTCTCATGCTTTTAGTGAGGTGTCCTGTGAAGTGCACTGGATGGTGAGTCAGAGCATCCTCTCCCAGGGAGAGAGCCTGGTGCAGGGAACACAGCCCTGCCATTTCAGGGACAGCCAGGGGAGGAGGGACTCTGGGTGACAAACCTCCATGTTGTGCCCAGGCCTCTGTGTTGCCACCAGTGACCCCCTGCCCTGGGTCCCAGTGGCTGGCCGGGCTGGCAGGTGAGGTGGGGGCAGCCCCACATCATGATGACTGTGGGTGATGCCATGCCCTCAGCTTGGCCCCGACACCCGTGGCTCCTGCCATTAGGAGAAATACGATATTTGCAGCGTAAGGTTGTGAAAGGCCTGAGGCCACAGAAAATAAAACAGCAACAGAAAACCCCAAACCAAAAAGGAAATGACTTTTCTTCTGGGGTGCGTGTGTGCATGTGTGTGCATGTTCTCCCGTGCTGGTGCCTCTGACCGGGGTGCCAGCGTGTCCCCCAGCCTGGCACAGCGCCGAGCACGCCGGCAGGAAGCACCCGCCGTGGCCACCTTCCCTGTGGCTGGCACGTGGGCACTGCCAGCCCCGTCACCGTCCCCATGGCCGCGGCGCCCCGGCAGCACCGAGCCACCATGTTCCAGCGAAAGCGCAGCGTCTCCTTCGGCGGCTACGGATGGTGGGTGCCTCCTCTTCCCGTCCCCTCTTTGTGACCACCGGCTTTGCTTCCCTCTGCGGCTTCCAAGGGCGAAGCCCCGCGGTGCCCTCGGCAGAGCCCCCACCGCTGCCCCATGCCAGCAGGAGTGTGAGGGGATTGGGAAGGACCTTCCCCGTGCCCTTGGGGAAGCCTGGCACAGCAGGAGGGTACTCCAGCTAAAGCCCCTCGTGAGCCCAGTGGGTGTCTGGCAGCGAGGGGACCTCCCTGGGGGCACATGGTGGGCTCCCATGGGCATGTCTCCTGCAGGAGTGTCCTATGGCTCTCCCCACTCTATTCTTTCGCTGCCGAGGACCTGCTGTCCTCAGCTCGTGCTCCTCCACCCTGGTAGCAATACTTACAGCCACCTTTGGCACCTTGCAGCGCACCTGGTGAGGTCCCACCTGGTCAGGGGCAGGTTCCTGGCACCTCCCGGTGTCATCCCTGCTCCGTCTGTCCTCGGCAGAGCGAGCTTGGCTTCTCTTGTCCCTTCCCTCCAAGATGTGGTGATCTGTAGGGAAGTAGTTTAAGAAAACAGCCCTGCTCTCCCTCTGCCCTCCCTGCAGTTTCCCTCTCTCTGCAGTATTTTATGCCCACTGCCAGTGCTGTGTGATTGTGATCGGCTGTGGGAACTGATGTCCAAATGGGACATTCTGTAGTGCTCTTGGCTCTCTGGTGCTGGGGCAGAGGGTTTCTCTGCCTTACCCTGCCTTGCTGCTGGGGCTGGGAACGCGGCAGGCTTGGGGGCTTTGGGACAATGTGGGCTCAGAGCTGCTTGAGACCTGACTTGGGGGAAATGCTGAGTAACTGAGGCAGCGAACCCGTCAAAGGTTTCGGCAGAGTCTCCTGGGCATAGAAGCACTGGCCTTATGAAGCCAAGTGCTGGGCACGGATGGGTTTCTGTTTTTCTTTAGCTAAAAACGGGAAGGAAGCGCCTCAATGAACTTCTGTACAAAGAATTTTTTTTGTAATGTGGGCTTGTTCTGTGGCAGAGAGAAATTACAGCTCTGGGGCAGCTTTGCTGTGCAGCTGCTGTTGGGAGCTGTGGCTCTGGGGCCCCGGGCACATTCTGGGGGCTGCTGCTGTTGGCAGCTCCTCCTGGGATGGAGCAGGGGCTGTCGCCCCCCTTTGCAAGGGCATTTGGGGATGGCTGGGCTTTGCTCAGTTGTTTTCCTTCTGTATTTTGGCCGTTGCAGGGAAGATAACCGAGATCTGGAGAGTCATGCAGGAAAATGTGGTTTGCTGGCTGTTGGGGACCGTGCCACCATCGCAGTCTGGGCTGGGGGGAAGCGGGTGTGGGCTTTCCTTTAGATATCATCATCGGTGTCTGCACAGTCAGAAAGATGGATGAGGGGGTATGGGGGGAGCTCTGTTCTCCATGCTCTGCTGGGAGGGCTCCCAAGTGGGGCTGGCACCCCTCACAGTCAAGTGTCTCCCAGAAAGCTCCGTACACAGCTGGGAAAATGCTTCCCTGGGTGTTTACGGGAAAGGAAGGGGCCTGCCACAGCCCTGTACCTGCATCTGCATCTTCTCACAGCTGCCCGGGCCGACGCCAGGCACACCCTTCCTGTGGGGTTGCTGTGGGGAGTGTGCATGGGGTTGGCTGGGCACACCCAGCCACTGCTCGCTGCAGCCACAGTTGCTATTTCCAGCCCTCCACTGGAGTGTAGATGAGGTTTTTTCATGTCTATGGGCTGGATCTGCCACCAGTGAGGTCCTGGGAGGAGTGTCTTTATCCTGGCGTGACTGCCTTTAGTGCTGCTGCTGCTCTTGGGCGTGGGGATGCACGCTGTGGGCGATGCAAAGCTGCAGGGTGTACAGCCCTGGGAGCTTCCACTCCAGCCCCTTCCTGCACCCTGTTACTCACTGAGACCCCAGCGACCAACGTGTGCCAGCCCAGTGCCCTCTCCTGGGCTCTCAGCACCCAGCCAGTGTTGGCTGCTCCTTTCCCTGTGTGCTGCTCTTCGCAGAACTGGGAGAAGATGCCCCATGTACTGGTGCTGCTGGGGCTCGGGGAGTCCCAGGGCCATGACGGGGTGTGAGATGTTTCACTTCACCCCACCTCAGGAGGGGCTGCAGGGCAGGGCCTGACAGAGTGGTTCTTGTAGCTTAGTCATACTGCAACTGTGGTTTCCCTAGCAGAGGGCTTGCTCTCTTGTGTGCTGCTTGCTCTTCAGGGGTCCAGATAACAGCAGCTGAGAACTGAGTTTTCTTTCTGTGGCTCTGGCTGAAATCACTTGGTGCAGCTCCCTCCTCCAGCACAGGTCCTGGCCCAGCCACCCACTGTCCCTGTAGCTCATTTGCATCTGCCACCAAGTTGGCAACAGCTGTTTACACCAGCAGGCTTTCAAGCTCAGCTCAATTCAATGGTTAGCAAGGTCTGTCAGGCTCCAGTATTGACAGTAGCAGGTGCCCTGGGTCTGGTTTTAGGAGCAGTAGCTCTGGGAGCTGAGCATGGAGTGGGTGTCTGGGGAAATGCTGAGAATGAAGCTCCCACAGCCACGGGGTTTTGTGAGTGCAGTGTTGGTCTGAGCAAGAGAGGGACCAGGGAAGGGGGGTGGTGCATGCAGGCAGGGTGGGCAGACAGTGCTGGGGTTCAGCTGGAGTGTCTTCACCCTCACCCACGGGGAGTGGGGACACCCCATGCAGGGTTCCTGCTGTATCTGCCCTGGTGCCACCTTAGCCTGCAGCACAGTGTGCCCAGGATCTGACCCTGCTGCGTCACCCACGGGCACAGCCTCCTCCTGATAGAGAAGTTCAGCCTGGCAGTGGGGGGAGGTAAAGCTGCAAGTAGAGGAAGCTGCATTTCTGCATCTTTGCTGCACCCTCAGTGACCACAGTGCAAAACAAGGGTCATTTATTAGTTTATTTTTGGTGGTGGTGTGTTTTTTTTTTTCCACAGAGATGTAGAATTATTCCCACGCAGCAGACAGCAGAACATTGGCAGTGAACTGCCAAAAGACACATTTTGAGACGTTACTTCGATTTGCATTCATTAATATTAATATGCCTTTAACCACAATGGTTCTGTGGAGATAGACACCTATTAATGGCACCAAATAACTGAAGTGACTGGGGCTTCTGGTCCTGAGTGTGCCAGCCAGGAGCAGGAGCCATGGGACTGCTCTGTGCCCCTGCCCAGCAGGTGAGGGTGTAAGTGATGGGACAAGTCAGTGGCTGGGGATGGTGCAGCCTGGCAGTGATGAGCCTGAGCTCCTGCAGCGAGGCAGTGACCATCCAGCTACAGATCCTGAACCTTGTTCTATCCTGTTCCTTTCCCATTGCACTGGGCTTCTTGTAAGGCTGGGGGGTCGAATTTGCAGGGTTTGGTCTGATCTTCCCCGCATGATGGGTCTGTTGTCTTTAAATCTGTGTTTTGTGAGAGAAGTGCTTCGGAGAGAGCTGGGACATTGGTAATGTCCTCTAGTGCCCAGTTCACCTCTGGTGTTTCAGATGAGGAGGCAACTGGTGACCACCAGGAAATAACTGGGACGATTTTGTTTTACTTGCTGCCAGGTTTTATTTGGGGTTAAATTTAGTTTGATTTTGTTTCCTGGTCAAGTCTTTCTGTGGTGATTGTGTCAACCAGACTGATGGCACCTCGGAAGGAGATGTTGGGCTGGGTTTGCCAGCAGCCTTTGGTACCTGAGTCGGGAGGAGGGACATCCCAGAGTCACCTGCCCCTGCACTAACACACTGCTCTGCTTTCTCCCCAGGATCGACAAGACGATGCTTGCCAGCCTGAAGATCAAGTGAGTACCTGCACCCCTCTTTCGTGAACTCGTGCAATGTGTGGTGCTGAGAGGCAGCTTTGGGCATGGGGCACGTGTTCTTGTTAGCCAGGCTGACCCCTGTTCCAGCTCTGGGCATGGGGCATGTGTTCTTGTTAGCCAGGCTCACCCCAGTTCCAGCTCTGTGCAGTGGTAGAGCAGCCAGATTTCCCTGTTCTGTCGTGTATGTTCCACAGATTGCTCTCCTGTCACCTCCAAGGTGACTCAGGCACTGGTGGTTGCAGTGAACTCAGGGGTGCAGTTGCTGGATGAGCAGTGGGCTAAGGCACGGACAGTGTGGTTCATGGGGTACCAGCTCTGCCCTGGGGGGGGTGGGAAATGGGCAGCAGGAGCTGCCACTGAGCTTCTGGCTGAAAGTTCAGTGAACTCTTGAATTTGTCTTTATTTTTGAGGCTTGCAGGCTGGAAAGGGAGTGGGAGTTGGGGTAGTGGGTGCCAGTACTTGTTGCCCAGCTCCCACATTACTGGGAGCTCTGGGTGCTGCTCTGGAAGGGGCAGAGGTGCTCCTGGGGCCCAGAAGTGTCTGGTGGTGTTTCTTGGTGGGTCCAACTCGGGTTTTCCACGGATGTGCTGAAAGCTGTTGGCATGGGCTGTGTAGCTGCTGGGCCCAGCCCTGCTGTGTAATGGAGTGAGACGTGTGGGACCACCAGCCCTGCTGGAAAACTTCTTCATCTGGGTGGGAAAGAAGGGCAAGTGAGAAACTTGGAGGTGGTGGTGCCAGTTCTCTCTGCTCTCCTGGCACTCATGCTGCCCGGGACCTGTCTCCCATTCCTGCCATGCCTTGTGCTCCTGGCTGTGTGACCAGGGGGAACAATCCCCTCCTTCCCACTGTGACACATCCCCCTGCTCCCTGGTTCTGGAGAAGCTCTGGAGTCAGGGTTTTTCCCCTGCAAGCACTGCCAGCGTCACTGCCAACATGGAATACTCCAGGCAAGCCTCCCGTGAGCTCTGGGTAACGTGCATGGGTAACAGCTCATGTGGCTCCCCTCTGTAATCATTACTTGTGCAAATTATTCATTAATGGAAAAGTCTACAGAAAGCCTTGGGGGAACCTGCTGCCTGAATGAGCCTGCAAACGCCTGTTGTAAAGAGCACAATGGAGACGCTGCTGCTCGGGTTTTTGCTGAACTAATGAGAAGTTTAAATCAATGTTTACTGCTTTTGGGAGTGAAGGGAAATCTCAGTAGACTTTCCTTTTCCCATGGAGATGAGAAAGATTTAACTGCTCCTGTATACTGCCGTGTGCTGTGCCCTGATTTTTTTTTTTTCCCAGCAATTCTGCTGCAGAAATAACATTTAACCTCCTTTCCCCACCAATTAGTGCCGTGCACAGGGTTCTGTGCAAGGGCCATGGGGCTGAGCTGGCGTGGAGCAGAGCTGCTGTGCTCTGGCTCAGGCTGAGGTGAGGGTCTGGGGCTATCCCCCTTTGCTCAGGGCATTTGATGGGCATCTGCTTGTGCTGCTTTACCCCCACTATTTGCAGCTAATGCTTTCCACAGCCTCATTGCACTTCTGTTTGTGGACAGATTGCTTCATGAAATGGTTCTGTAACTGGGGCCCAGCCAGAGCCACATGAGATATTTGTAAAAGGTTTAAAAATATATTAAAAAAATAATGATAGGAAAAAATAGTTCTGGTTTTCTAACACCCTCTTATTATTGCTGTGGCCTCCTGGCTGAGATACCAGGCGTAGGCAATTTTCTTCCACCGTGTAACTTGCTAACAAAAAGACAAGCTGCTTTCTGCAAGCCAAGGAGCACTTCACGAAGCCTTGTGAGTGCTGCAAACATCAATATTGACTTATAGAAGCCTGGCAAGGGAGGAATAATAGCATGTGGTGCTGGATGCAGCTCCAAGTTCTCTGCTGCAGAGGTGGTCCCAGTGTAGCTGGGGGGCTGCAGGAGCCCCGGCCTGAGCTGGCCCCTCTTGCTGGGCAGCATCCAGCCCTTCTATCCCAGGGAGTGTGGCAGAGGGGAGCAGGGGCTGCTCCTGGGGTGAGGTCCCCTGCAAAGTTGGTGTCTGGTGGGACCAAGAGTGACACTGGGCTGTGGGCTGCTCCCCGCCTGCAGCTCTTGTTCCTCATAATAAACATGCACACACAGGTGGCACTAGAGCATCAAAGCGTTTTTCCCTCTGTCTGTCTCTCCTTTTTCTCTTTTAATTTGGGTTTCATTAGTTCCTATGGTAACCATGAATATGTCTGAGGGATTTGGAGCTGGAAAGAATGAGTAGACATTGTGGAGTGGGAGTGCTGAGGGGATGGATGGATGGATGGATGGATGGATGGATGGATGGATGGATGGA
>JAOEGS010002069.1:0-12945 GCA_025447755.1 Corythornis vintsioides | reverse complement strand
GGATGGATGGATGGATGGATGGATGGATGGATGGATGGATGGATGGAGAACCCTGGCATTGCAGTCAGGGGCTCAGCTGAACCCCTGGGCTGGCAAAAGGGGCACCACATCCAGAAGCAGCTTGTGAAACACGGTGGTTTCAGGCCAGGTTGTGCTGCCAGGGAAGGGAAGAGCTGAGCCAGATAGCAGCTAAAACCACTTCCCAAGCAGGAAAACATCAGCCTATCAAAGGATCTTGTGGGGCCAGGCAGGGAGCCCCTGGAAATCCTCTACTGGGAATGCCGTAGGTGGGATAGTGTGATTGGGATGACCCTGTGAGGACCCTCTTCCTCCATCCAGACTTCTTGGGAGCAAGCTTGGTCAGGTGATGGGTGTCCCACAGGGGGGTTAGCCAGCCTTTTGCCTGCCAGTGGCTCCTCAGCCCTCTGTGCTCTGGTTATTTTCTCTTTGGTATCAGTGGGATGAACTGAGAAACCAGAGAGTGTTTAAAAAAAATCAATATGAAAAGCCCCTCCTTCAGGCAGAGTCGCCTCCTCCTTTAGCCTTATAATGCAAAAATAGCAATGAAATAATCATGTCTCTGTGGAACAGAGGAGCCTTGTACACCAATTAGTGAGAGTCACTGTGCGTACAGCTAAAGCTCACATGAAAGAGCATGTGATGCTCATCTGATGATGAGAACAGTGGTGGAAGATAAAGGTGGGAAGAGAAGAGATGAGAGATTCACTTGACCTTCGTAAAATGAGCTGTGTCCAGGCTTAAGGCTCTTTAATATTTGATGGGCCGGAGCAGAGTTAATGGGAAGGTGTGGGAATGATTTAGCTTCTTGGTGATAACTGCACTGACTGCTGCAGTGATCCCAGAGGTTTGCACTTAGGTCTTGTGAGGACAAGGTCTAGAGAGCAGATTGTGTCTAAGTAAATTCCTTTGACTTTATTACCACCTTTTAAAACGGGTAATTGCATGCAAATGTATGTTTTGCAATTATACTTCAGGCGTAGTAGTACATGCATCACACTGCAAAGAAAACACTACCAGACTACGGTGAGGTGTTGAACAGGGGAGGTGGGCAGGATTCCATCTCACTGGAGTTGTGACCTTGTCTCCAGGGCAGCAATTGGCTCCCAGCCGACGTGAGGGGGAATGTGAGAACTGAGCACGAAGGGATGGGGTGTGAGGGATGCCCTGGGACTTGGAGCAAACTCAGAAAGCAGTTAAAATTCGTGCTGGGGCTGGAGGTGCAAAATGAGGTCCGGGCTGGTCCGGGCATTAACTGGGTGCCCAGCTGAGGCAGAGGTGGTGCAATGTACATCACACCGTGGCTCTTCTCGCCCTGCAGCGATGCCTCTCCCTTCCTGATGTTGCTGTTGTGGGTTATATTAACTTTTATTGAGGTACATGTGGCTCATCTAATCACAGCAAATGCTCCTGAGCTTTCCCAGTCCCCTGACTCTAATCTCACCCTGATTTTTATTAAGCCTTGCTGGAAACTTAAACTGTCCAGGGTGGGTGATGAGCCAGCCATCCCCTTGCAGGTGTCAGGTGGGTTCCCGGGGGTTCCTCTGTGTTTATGCAGCAAGGAGGAGATCTGCACCCTTCCAAATTAAGCTGTCACCCCAGCTTACCTTGTTTAATGTTTTGCCAGGGAAGCTGCTGCTCTGCTCCTTCCTCTCCCAGGAGATTCCAGTGGCACTGTGGGTGCACAGGGTGGTGCAGGTTGGAGGCACGATGCCAGGCAGGGCATCCTGGGCAGAATGAGTCCTTGTGTCGGCAACAGGTCTGGTGCCTGTGTCCCCACTGGGACAAAGCCCCTCACGAGTGCCAGGAAAGCTGCAGGCGAGTGGCCAGGGACAGTGACAGGTCCCTGTTGCCACTGTCTGCCACCGTCCCCGCTCACCGTCTGCTTCCGAGCCAGCACCGGGGGAGACCAGGGCTGCAGATCAACGTCAGCACTGTCCTCACACAGAGCCGAGGTGACAGCTCTGCCTGGGGGGACCCTGACTATCGGGTGGGGGTGGGGGACAGTGAAACACCTGACCCTCCCCCTAGGCTCCTGGTGCAGGCGGCCAGTGCGTGTCTGGAGCTGCCCCGGGCTTTGGCTGTGCCAGGTCCAGAGCCGAGGCACTGGTTCAGTGATGCTCTGGCCATGTTCCAGGCTCCACCCTGACCAGATTTGAGCATGTAGCCAGACCCCAGGCAGAACAATTCGATCCTCCTCTCCTGGGAGAGGAGGCAATGGCATGTGTGAAAACATCTTCGAGTCCTCCCGTATTTGCAGCGCAGATGCAAACAAGCGCGGGGAGGCGGCGGTGCGGGGCGGTGCGGGACCAGCCCCGCACCTTGCACAGGCTCCTTCCCAGCCCGGCTGCTGCCCGCGGGTTCTCGGCTGGAGCTCTCGACCATTCCCCGCTGGAGCTTCCCCAGCTAAAGGCTTTTCCGAGGTGTGCCAGCAGTCGGCACACGAGCGCTTGGCTTTTGCTTGCGCCTGTTCCCGCTGTGAGTGGATAAAGGCGAGGGAAGCCCAGGCAACGGGGTTTTGTTTCTTAGAGACCAGGCTGCTGCACGTCCTGTCACCCAGCTGTCCCCTGCTCACCCCTCTGAGTGCTGGTGTGAGCGATGCGGGGGGGAGGCTGCAGGGATGGGGTGCTGCTGAGTCTCTGAGGGGAGCAGGAGCTGTGTGCTGGCTTTGCTGGCTCCTGCCAGGGGGGTCTGCCCAGTGCTGTGCCCTGGGGACCCTCGCAGCAGGTGCTGCTGGCCTCACACATCCTGGCATGTGCTGCTTGTGCGTCCCCAGATGGGAGATCTTCAGTATGAAGAAGCGAAGGCGAGAGTCAGTAATTATAAAAGATGAATGTAAAAACTAGTGAAATGGGGGTGTAAGTAGGGCAGTGCATCAGGCGACTGGGTCAAATCATCAGTCAGCTCTTGCTGCTGCTGTTTTATTTGCTTTTTATACAAAGAAATTCGTCTGTCAGCTGCATTTTCATTGCCAGCGGGTCTGGTGGCCTGTGGATGGGCATGTGCCATCACCTAGCTGGGGCTGCTGTGGGTCCTAGTGCCAGGCAGCAGCCTGGAATGGGCAGGTGAGAGGGCACAGGGCTCCTCCCTGAGCCTTGGCTGGAGCTTAGCTGCAGTTCTGGCACCTCAGTCACCACAGAGCCAGGCCGAGTGGGTCCCAGAGCCTTGTGAAGGGTTTGTCCCAGCCCCAGCTACTTCTGTGAAATCTGGGATTGCCCTCATGGCAGCACTCACTGCCAGGCTGAGATAGGGACAGCCCCAACCCTCGTGGGCACTGTGCCAGGGCTCTACCCTGCCCTCAGATGGCCCAGGCATGCAGAGAGAACCCTCCCAGCCTCAAAGTGCCCTTTGCTGCTGCTGGAGCTGTGAGCTCACTGTGGCCATGAGCCAGTGCTGCCCTTTTGCCTGTGGCTGGGGATGGTGATGCTGGGGCTTCCAACTGGTGTCTTTAGTCAGGCCAGAAATGTGGGTAGTTTTTTGGTATCTCTCTCTTGTGATTAAAGATAAGACCAAGCAGGGTGAGTGCCAGTGTGGGTGGTGTCTGCCAGCAGTGAGGATGGGGCAGGGCACTGGGGCTGGGGGCACTAACTCCTTGTGTTGCACAGGGGAGCACTTGGTGCCCTGAGGCTGCCATTGCTGCTGGGCACCTGCTGCCCCAGCCCCGGGCCCTGCTGGCACATGGGCACCGAAGGGAGAAGGACAGGCTGGAGGGGTTGGTCTTTGCTCATCAGCTCCCAGTGGTGCCAGGGCAGGTTCTGGACCAAGCATCCCCTGAGAGCAGCATCGCACGGCTGGTCACTGTGCATTGTGTTGTGTGGGCAGCGCTGCCATGGTCAGGAGGTGACAAACAAGGACACGCTGGGGATGGTGGCCAGAGGAGTCGAGGAGCGGCAGGGAGCGGGGTGCAGCCCAGTCTGGGGTGCTTGCCCAGGGAGGTGAGCGGCAGCAGGGGCAGAGCCAGCCCTGCCTTGGCCAGCCCCGGGGCTGGCTGGGCATTTACCAACTCTAGCCAGTCCCAACGTCTCCCCGCTATCTCCGGCGCGCAGGCGGGAGCGCTTCCCTCTTCGTGGAAGGGCGGGTATCACCCGGCTGCCCCAGAGACACCCAGCCCCCTGCAGCATCCTTGCAGCACGTTTCAAAGCCTGCCTGGGACAGAGAAGGCTCTCCCAGGAGGAGAAAGGTGCTGTCACCTTGTGTGTGGGGTGTTTCAGCCTTTTACTCCGGTAAGCCCTATCTCCATAACATTTCGGGTGGGTGCAGGCACAGCTCCTCTGGCGCTTTAGCCTAGGAGACCTCCCTCGGTGTCTGGCTCGGTGCTTTCCTCTGGGTGACTTGCTGTAGATATTTGTTTCTTTGGGGGTTATTGCCGCAGGGAACCCTGGCTGCAGGGGAGAGGCAGCGGGCTGGGATCTGGCGATCCGGTGATGCTGGAGGTGGCGCCGCGCTGCGCTCCCCTGCGCTGCCCGGTCCCGTGTGTTAGAATGATGCCGTCGCTGTCAAAACAACCGTCACATATTTAAAGCCAGATTATCCACAATTACATCTGCCCAGAGGACTTAGCGACCCCACGTGGGTCTATTTTTAGCTCCGTTTCAGAGCTAATAAACTGTGCTGGTTTATGTATCTTTCCTCCCGCCGTATTTATAGCCTGTCAAAACAGGAGCCGTTTGCAGACAATGGGAAGGCGGCCGCTGGGAAGAATAGCAGCCTTCTGAGCAAATCTTGTTGTGATGGGGGCAGGGAGACGTACTGGCTGGAGGACAGAGATGCCACCCACCCGCGGGTACAGTCTCCCCAGTACCTGGGTGTGTGGGAGACCGGGGCTGTCTGCAGGAGCTGGGGGCACGGGGTCCCCAGCTGCTGGCGAGTGCTGGAGGTTCAGAGGGACTTCTACTCTGCTCAGCATGCCCGTTGGCCTCCCCTCCACCATGGCCATGTGCCCCCTCGCTGTCAGGGTGGGTGCAATCTGGGGAGCATGAGCAGCCCCAGCAATGTTGAGCTGAGGAGCCTCTAGCTGGGCAGGAGCACCGGTGTGGGAGCGCAGGTGCTGTGCCAAAGCCTGTGGGTTGTTCCTGATAATAATTTTGTTAATTACCGTTCTGTTCCTGCCAGCTGTTGCTTTTCCTACTCGTCAGTGGGTTTTGGCCCCGGTGCCTGCAGTGCAGCAAGGACGGGTGGCTGTTGGTATTACACCCTGTGCCTGGGAGCTGCCCGGCAGCTGGCTTGGTGCTGGCAGGGCCTGTGGTCCCTGTCTGGAAAAGAACCTCTCCATCTCCAGTGTTTTATTTCCCATGGGGTTTGTGATGCTGTTTCTGTGCAGTTAGTGAACACCAGTGTCAGTTTTGGACCCCCATGATATCCAAGGGCCTTGAGTCTTCCAGAGTTGGTCATAAAAACCTGGCTTATCTCAGGCTCCCACACAGAAGAGCTGTGTGGAGGTGTGACAGGTACTTGAATAGGTCAGGGCTCCACGATGAAGTCTCTGTGAAGACTCAAAGGTCACTCCTTTCAGACATCATCCACTCTCCTTCCTCTCAAATGTTACCAGTGTCACACCAGAGACTGCAACAGCTCCTTCCTCCAACAAGCAATTTGGTGTTAATCTCCACTTTGGATCTGAGTGCTTGATGCTCGTGCAGAGATGATAACCAGACACCCTGGCTGCACTGGGGGCTCAGAAGCAGGGCAGGGTTTCCATCAGGTCTTCACTGGAGCTCCAAAATCCCAATGAAACTGTGCTAGTGGAGCAATTTGCTCTTCTCTTGCGTGTTGAGCTCAAGGACGGGGAGCTGTGCTGACAGGCAGGAGTATGAGGACATCATGGGAAGAAGCACAGGACCAGACCGGGGATCTGTGTCCACTTGCTAAGAGTGCCAGTGCTCAGGGACGGGCTGAGAACCAAGACACGCGTCCTTTCATGAGATGCCAATCCCCTCTCTGCAACCCAGGCTGGTGGGAAAGGAGAATTTTCCTCTTGACTGTTTGTACCATTGCCCACGGGTGCTGCTGTGGCTGGACGTGGTGACTTTTGGCTGCCTGTGCATCCAAAGACAATGTCCTGACCAGGGCACTCCTGTCCTGCTGTGGGCACGTCTCCTGTAGAGGACAGGCAGCCACCTGGAGACCCTGTATCAGCGTGAGGATGTGCACATGGAGCCGGCACAGAGCAGGTTCCCCTCTGCACAGCCTCCCTCACCTGGTGGGGTGGGTACCAGCCGCCAGTGAGCGCTCCTGTCCAGGGGCCCTGTACCCTCTGCTCCCAAAGCTCCAGCAAGATCTCTTCTTCCTGATCACTGATGAGGTTGCACAGCATGAGGTGATTTAAGGAGGGAGACAGTGGGTTTCCAGCTACAACTACATCCTTTTCTATCTTTTTGATCTGGAGCAAGAGTCAAGGAAGGAGCTGCAGAGCAATAGAAGCCTATTTCTGAGTGTGGTTGACTTCAGCACATTCCCTATCGTATGGATGTGTCGCTGAGATAATACCTGTGTCTCAGCTCTGCAAGTTACATGTCTTTTAACATTCTCACCTCAAACAGGGTGTCTGGGGAGATGGGTAATCGAGACGGTGGCATCGCTGCTGCGCCCGGGTGCTGCTGCTGTTCCCATGGAGCAGGGGAGCTCGTGGCAGCACCCTGCCCGTTGTAGCACATTCAGGCAGTGCTCCTCCAGTCTCTGGAGAAGCCCTTCCCCAGCCAGCTGAATATCCAGCATTGCCACCAGGGTCTGCATTTGCAGCCACCAGCTCTTCTGCTGGCTCTGCCCAGGTGAGGACCAGCTCCCAGCCACAGCTCTCACAGCAGCCTCAGGAAGGTGCATCACCTGCAGGAGGTTAAAGTTTGGCCTAATCCTGAGCTTCCCGGCTGGATGCCAGCAGCAATGGGTCGGAATAATGGCTTCAGGTACGATCTTTGTTATGTACGGGGAGTTGGGGAAGGACCAAGGGCTGAGGAGGGTGCTGGTGGCACTGGAAGCATTGAGTGTGTGGCTGTTGTTAGTTTGCTGTGCATCCTGAATCTTATTAGCAATGTTAATGATAAATTATGGCATTTGGCTCCCTGATTTGCTAGTAAAATTCATAGGATCTGCTCATGCTGGAAAGACTTATTTCCTCTGCTGATTTGATCTAATTTAATTGAGTGCTGAAATCTTGGAGCTCATCTCTCCAGAAAGCCTGTGTTCACAGGGAAAAATACCCCAAATTATCAAGAATACAATTTCCATGTGCTGTCATGGGCATGTCTACCTCGTTCTGTGTTTAACCACCAGAAATGATACAGCCACTCAGGGGAGCAGACCAGGCAGGGGTTGATGCTGTGCCTGAGCCCCGGGGCTCACTGCCCGCCCGTGGGATGACGCACGCCTGCCTTCTCCTCTCTGCCCCAGTTGCCTGCCCAGCCCTCAGCTGCCTCTCCCGTGCTGCTGTGATCCTGCCTGCAAAACACTCTGGGGGTACCTCAGTGCCCCTTGGCACCTCGCAGGGCCGGCTCTGCTCTGCTCACTGGGGCTGAGGGGTGAGCTCAGCACTGAAATGCAATTCCTGTTTTTAATTCCCAGATGCATGTGATGGGAAGGTGCTTTCTAAGAGCTTCTTATCAAAGCTGTGTCTCTCTGGAGGCTGCTGAAGGAGGAATGGTTCCTAAAATAAAACCAAGAGAACCTATAGATAGACTTGTAGATGCATGTAGATAGTTATCTGTAGGTATGTAGGCAGGAGGATATCTGTGTATCTTCTTGCATAAAGCAGATCCAGCTGTCTAAGCCCCCTGGGCTGTCAGAGGTGGTTTGATACCAAGCACATAGCAGACAACTGAATGTTCCCATCTGACCCCGGTGTTTCATCTGGGGGGCGTTGCTGCAGCAGCCCTGGATGAAGAGCTTCGCCCTTGTTTGCACGGCCTGGCTCAGCCAACAAGGTTTTCTTTGCAAGCCACAGTTATAATTTGGGTAATCTTCCCAAGCTGGGTGCCCACGGGTGTGGGGGGCACAGTGGGAGGGGGGCACATCACTGTCTGGTGCTGGTGCAGTGGGCACAGATGGGACCTGTGCTCTGTGCTGCAGATCCCAGCAGCTCTCACACTTGAGCAAACAGCCATTCGTTTGACCTCCTGCCAGTCCTGCAAAGTGGGCAAATATTTGCTGCCTCCTTCTCTTGGCTGCTGAGCGGAAGGGGAAGGGGGGGCTCTGTGCCCATTGCACGTGGGCTGCACCATCACCGGTGCTCTGGTGCCCGTGCCACCTTTCTGGGGTACACATGGCCATGCTGTAGTCTTATACGCTGGAAGTTTAATTGCAGTGTGAGAATTCAAATTCACTGTTTTTGATCAGTGTGCTAATGAAAGGTGTGTTAATCTGTACTCTGCTTGCTATCACGATATATAGTGGTGTCAGAGGGCTACCAGTAATGCTGCGTGCAGAAGTGTCCTGCCAGGTTTCATGGTAAAACCCCATGAAAACCCCAGGCTCTGGGCCATGTGATCATTGTGATTACTTCATGTACTAGTCTCTCCAGCCTCTGTAACCACAGAAGGGTGCCTGCACCCACACTGCTCTCTGCTCACCCAGGCTCCTGGCTGCTTCCCAGTCCTCATGGGTGCACCATGGTCGGGTCCTGCTGCTGCTCTCTGTGGGGACAGCTCGGTTTTAATGGGCAGCAAAACGTGGCTGAGCCTTTGCTTCCTCCTGCAGTGAGGGGTCATTCACTTGTAATGAATTTTTGTTCTTTCATTGTGGCTTTGATTGCTTTTCCTGATTATTTCCTGGGAAGGCTGATAATTGCACGGGGGAGATGAGACACTAGGGGTCATGCTCAGCCCCAAGTCATGCAAGAGGTCGGTGTTGTGAGTTCTTATGATGGTTTCTGGAGCATTTCAAGCCCATTCTGTTAGCTCCTCTTCCAGCTACGCAGATAAATTATTCTTTGCACATCAGTACAGTAGGTCTGCCCAGGAGTTGTAGTCTTGGGGTGCAGGATGCTGCTGGATTTGGGGGGTGCAACGTGGTGGGAAAGCTTTGGGCAGGAGGTGAGGCTCTGGGTGTGCCCTGTGCCTTGGCACACATCGATCCCTCCTCCAATGGCTCTGAACGTTGAGGTGCTGAGGTTGCTGGAGGTGTATTGAGGTTGCTGGAGGTGTATTGAGGTTGCTGGAGGTGTATTGAGGTTGCTGGAGGTGTATTGAGCTCATCTCTCATGGTTTCAGGAGAGATAACCTGCTGTGTTCTACCTGCATCACCTGCACAGAGGGGCCAGCTTTGTGCTTTCCTGGTGTTGCCTCTCTGTCTTTCTAACTGAAGCCATAAAATAAATCTCTAATCAGATTACTTAACATAATCCAAACCTCTATTACTTGTGATATTTCTCTTAAAACTGGATGCACTCTTATCCTCTTCCTGCAGCACTGCTGGAAACTCTGTAATCACTTTCTCCCGAGTTTGCAAGTTCCCAAATCCTTTTCTTTCTCTGCCAGGGAAATCAGAACTTGCCTTCTCCTTTGAAGAGAACCAGTTACTATTTTTGTCTTTTGGTTGTGCTGCTTCGGCTCCTTTTGTTCCTCTCCGGCTCCTGGTCCCTGGCACTGGCACAGCTGCCCTGTCCCAGCTCTCCCACCTGGGCAGCGTGGGTGCCCGTGCTCAGCTGCATCTCACGTGTGGGGGCAGTGCCCATGGAGGTCTCCTGGTGGGCGCTGGTGGTGGTGGGGAAGCGTCCCTGGACAGAGCTCTTGGCACCCTCAGCTGTGTTTCCAGTCCGGCGGTGGCAAATGCCAGGCATAACTCGTGTATTTCTGGCTCTGTCCCCTGTGAGCGAGGGAAGCAGAAATATCTCTGGCAGAGGGAGGTGCAGAGGGCGTCGGGGACGTGTCCTGTGCCGTCTGACGAGGCAGCGCCGCAGCTCTGGCCGGAGAAGCCCTGAGTCACCGGAGCCAGGCTTGGCTGTGCCCACTGCTCAGGTGTGAGCCGTGGGGCCACGGGAGCCTTGGCCAGTGGAAATGTGCCCGCGGGCAGCTGGGGAAGGTCAATGAGCTGCTCACTGATGGGTGATTGAACCTCACTGCAGCGTTAACACAACAGCCGAAGTTACTCCATAAATACACGAGTTCTTAATATTAATAGTGTCATTTATTCACAGGAGATTCAGTAAAATCGGGAATGAAGGGTTGATCTTGTCACTATCTGGTATTTTCAGATCCTTCTTTCTTAGCAGAGCGTCCAGAAGAAAATGCCAGGCTTTGCATAAATGAGCCAGTCGCCAGGTGATTTATTAATCACAGTGTGTAATTGCCCTAACCTGCCATGAGCTTGCACCAGCCCCTCAGGATCCAGCTTCCTAGTTAGGTACAAACCTGTTTTCTCTGAAGCAAAAACCTCAGGGCATTTAAAAAGAAATATTTATCTCTTCATGAAACAAGGGCAGCTGCTTAACTCAGTGTTTAGTCACTGCAGAGGTCATATTGTTTTTTCTAAAGGCAGGATGGGTGCTCAGAGGAGCCTAGAAACACTGGTGGGAACAGGGAGGGAGCTTTGTAGTCTCTGCTCCAGGATCCACCAGAGTCACTATAGGTCCCTCCAGCCAAGCCCAGGAAACCGTGGATGGGGAGCAGCTGGGAGCCCCTATGGGGATTTTTTCCAGGGCTGACCCAACCTCCTGAGTTTTTCTGGTTTCCAGTCTAAGCTTCTCAGGCTGCAGCTTTGTCCTTTGGCCCATCTGTGCAGACACCAGCCACAGGCTGGCCCTGACATGGCATCCCTCTTTCTAACCCCCAGGAGACTGATGCTTTGGTGGCATCACAGTGGGATGTGGAGGTTGGCTTGAAGGATGAGGTGTGGAGCTGGGGGCATGCCCTGCAGAGGCGTTTCTGCAGCAGACAAGGACGTGGGCAGAGTGCCTGCCCCTGGCTGGGATTGGTTTGATGGGATCCTCTCTTGGAGAGAGTCAAGGCTGAACTGGGGATGCACACGGCAGCCAACACACTGCAGGAGCCAGGGAAACCTGGCTCTGCTCCTGGGTCAGAGTGCCCCAGCAACACGTGGCACGGTGCCCATGCTGGCCTTGCCCACAGCTCCCCATGCTTGCCTTGCTCCTCCCTTTGTCACAGGGAAGTGATCACAGCATGCATGATGTGCCATCCCTTTGCAGAGGGAGAGCAGCGGGTAGTGGGGAAGCTGGGCAGGGGCTGTTGAGATGCCCTGCTTCCACCTCTGCCTCCCTGGGCATCCCTGGTGTCCTGCTCTGGTCTGTCCTTGAGGAGTTATCAGATGGCAGAAAGTAAGAAAGACAAGGCAGCTTCATCAGGGCCCATGGCAGCCACAAGTGATGTCTTCTGGAGCAGGAGGTTCCTGGTGCCCCTTCACCTGGCTGAGCATCCAGATTTCCTAGGGGAACCCACAGCCTCCCTGGGAGATGTGGCCATCACCAGACAGGAGCTGGGGTTGGGGTGAGCAAAGGGGATCTGGTGCTCCTCTTGCAGCCTTTTCTCTGTTTGATGGAAGAGATAAGTCCATGGCATGACTGCAGTCTGGGTCCTGAGCCTGCCCTGCCAGCCCCTTGCCATTTATTATCTTGCTCTCATCCTATAAATTACGAATCAGCTGCAATGGAATCCAGAAGAAATTGATTCCAGTGGGGGTGTGTTTGCCATATTTGGGTGGAGAAGAAACTCTGGCTGAGTGTGTCTGCTTAAAGTGCTTCTCTATTTCCAAATATGAGAGAATTGAACATCTTTAAAAATCAATACAAAGCCACTTCAGCATAAAACAAGAGGAGATTAATACTTAACTTGTCTGGAAAAGGGGAATAGAGACAGTGGAAAATGTCTCCAGAGACAGAGACTCAATGAAATTCGAAGCTGCCTGTTTAATGTGAGAGGCAAAGGGTTTAAAACCCCACCCCCTCCATTAACTGAAGATAATGAGGTGCTGGAGAACTGGTGTAATTTGGCATGGAAATGGGTTCTAATTTTTTTTTTTTTTTTTTTTTGTTGCTATGCCTGAGAAATTTCTCAGGCTGATGATTTCTGCTTGAAAGGAAGCAGCCAGGTATTTTCTGTGAGAACAAAGAGATTTGTTGGTCCAACAAGAACTTGATGAAAAGGCTTCTCAGTGTGAGTTGTGCACCCTTCCCTGCCGGCGAGGCTGGAGGCAGGACCCAGCTCTAACAGAACTCCTCTCTTACCCACTAGCGTTCTGGCATCATCCAGTGTCACACTGAGGCCAAAATGTGGTTTTCTGGGGGGATTGGGTTTGGGCTTTTCCTTGTGGGGAAGGAGGGACCTTGATGCTCATCTGCTGGAATTACTGTTCTGGAGGGAGCTTCTGCTGCTTCCACCTTCCCAGGGACCTGTCGAGATTTGATGAAATACAAGAATATTAATCTTGGATTTAGGTTCAGGTTTTGGCTCTGTGGTGTGGTGATGGGTGAAGTGCTGTCAGGTTCTTCTGGGGTGAATGAGTGTGGCAAGTTGTAGAAAAATAACATGGCATGTGTTTTTATCTGACTTACAGTAGAACATATAAAGAGATTATGGATTTTTTTTTTGTCGAATTTAAATTGACTAGGGCTTGTGCTGAAAAGTTTGGGTGGAAAAGGTCAGAGCTAGGGCTATATGGGTCACCTTGAGGGTGGTGAGCAGGGCTATATGGGTCACCTTAAAGGTGGTGGACAGGGAGGCGGCGAGAGCGGCCACTCGGTGCCAGATGTGACCTCTGTGAGCTGTTTGCTCCTGAGCAAACACATTTATTACAGGCTTTGCCAGGAGAGCCCCACGTGCTGTTAATGATTGACTGGCCCGGCCGGGGGTTTCCAGGCAGCTCGTGTTCTGCATCTCCCTGGTGTCCCGTGGGTGATGGCCTCCCTGGTGGGCAAGGGGGACCGTCTTTCCCCAGGAGCTGCTGCGGGGGGTATCATGGGGTGGGATGCTGGTGGCAGGGTGG
>JAOEGS010002067.1:14318-38697 GCA_025447755.1 Corythornis vintsioides | reverse complement strand
GGGGCATTTTTTTTTTTAAATTTTTTTTTTTTTTTGTGATAATAGAAGGTCTCTGTAACAGAACAGCAAATTCAGGGAAAACAGGAATCTCTGCTCCAGGTTTCACTGTGATATTGCTCACTGTGAGATTGTTCAGGTCTGGCTGACGTTCCAAAATGAGCAGAAGCAACTATTTCCCTCAAATCACATTATGGCAAACAGCAAGTCAATATAATCACATATATCCTATTTCAAAAATGGAACAGAAGTTCCCTAGGTCCAACTGGAGATGTAAAACTGATCTGCATTATTGAGAGAAATTCATATTCCTACTGCTTGACTGGTTTTTTTTCCTGAAGACATATTGAATTTATAGTTTTGATGCCAAACTGCGTCATCTTTTACTTCTAAAGCTAGAAACCTCATGTGTAAGGACTGTAGGGTAAGGCCATCAAAGTAGGAGGCAGATATGCAACAGTGTGAGCTCTTTCATATATTTGATGTCTGTATGTACGTCTTCGCTAGGGCTTGGCAGGAAATGTGTGTCTTGCAGGTTGAGAGCAGAAACAAAGTGAGACTGGAGACAGGCCAGGAGAAAGGAAAGGTCCTGTAGTGGAGGCTCCAGCCCAGGCTCCCTGCTCCATAGGCCTGGAAATGAACTATGATTATGAATAGCTCAGCAGCTTGAATTCCTCTGTCTTTCAATGGGATCTGTGTTCTGCATTTCTGGGCCTTAAAGATAAACAGAAAAGTCCCTGGCATCAAAACACAGGTGCTGGTCTCAGCACTGCAAGTAGCACACTTCCATTGATATGACCTGTCATGCCTGCTCCTCACGGGGCTGCTCAGCTCTACAAGGCTGATCTGTTCATTTCCACTAAGAAAAAACAGCTTCCTGTGTGCAATGCATCACAAAAGGCAGATTATTTCCCCTCTGACACAGCTGCACTCCAGTGTCCCCATTTCAGCTCTTCCATCACTGTAATTTATATGGTTCTCACCCATCACCCCAGCAGCATTCAGGACAGCACAAGAGGAAAGTAAGTTCAACCTACAGATTGTTAGTGATATAATTGCACCTAGCACAACACTGTTTTCTCTTTCAAGCTCACTGTAGCAGAGCATGCCAGTATATTTGTCTTTCATAGAATCATAGAATGTCTTAGACTGGAAGGGACCTCTAGAGGTCATCCAGTCCAACCTCTCTACACATGCAGGATTATCTCCACCTAGGTCAGGTTGCTGAGAGCCTCATCAAGCCTGGCCTTGAATGACTCCAGAGATGGGGCCTCTACCACCTCCCTGGGCAGCCTATTCCAAGGATCCACCACCCTCACATTAAAGAACCTTTTTTTCTAATATCAAACCTAAATCTATAATTTCCTAGCTTAAACCCATAACTCCTTGTTCTATCATTACAAACTCCTTTGAAAAGACCTTACCCTACCGTCCTGTAGGTCCCCTTCAGGTACTGGAAGGTTCTATAAGGTCCCCCTGGAGCCTTCTCTTCTCCAGACTGAACAACCCCAACTCTCTCAGCCTGTCTTCATATGAGAGATGCTTATTTTGGTGGCCCTCCTCTGGACATGCTCCAATATATCCACATCCTTCGTGTGCTGGGTGCTCCCAAACTGGACACAGCACTCCAGGTGAGGTCTCACCAGAGCAGAGCAGAGCAAAGCAGAGCAGAGCAGAGCAGAGCAGAGCAGAGCAGAGCAGAGCAGAGCAGAGCAGAGGGGCAGAATCACTTCTCTCCATCTGCTGGCCACAGTTCTTTTGATGCAGACCAGGATTTGACTGGTCTTCTGGGCTGTCATTGCACATTGGTGGCTCGTGTCCAGTTTTTCATCCACCAGCATCCCTAAGTCCCTTTCCACAGGACTGCTTTCCAGTATATCCTCTCTCAGCCTATACTGATACTGCTGGTTACCTCAGCCCAGGTGCAGGACCCTGCACTTGTTCTTGTTGAATCTCATAAGGTTCATCTGAGCCCACCTCTCCAGCCCATCCAGGTCCCTCTGGATGTTATCCTGTCCCTCTGTCAGATCAACTGCAGCCCCAGCTTGGTATCATGCAGGACAGATTACTCTCTTCTACACATTCTCTCATATTTAGGAAGATCTTCCATGGTATAAAGGACATTGACACTAAGCTTGCATTACAGAGATGGACTGCCTGAAGTATGATGCTTTAATTAAAACAGTATAACTTCTGCTTTCAATTAATCCCTAATGGGTTTTGAAGATTGGATTGTTCATTTATCCTGGGCCACAGTAAATGTGAAATTGCAATTCAAGGAGTGCTGGACACAAGGGCAGAGAGAGCAACAGCAAAGCCTTCAGAGCTTGACTGCAAGGAAAGCAAAACAGGGAAAGTGAGGCTGAGTCACGGTCTCCTTCCAAAGTCACTCAGAAGATGTCTGTAATTTGTCCTCTGCAAATGAAGAGGAAGGAATACTCAGGCTTAGACTTTTTTGAGGGAAGCTCTACCAAATCTAGTAGGGGCACATAGAGCCTTCAAATGTACTTACTGCTGCTTTATGCATGGACAGATAAAAGAAACCCAAAAGAAGCCTGTACCATTATTAAATGTGTTAGTGGTTAAATCACCATATAAATTCAGGAGAGTACAGGTACTTCCAAGAGTGGGTGAGTGCTGTCATTGCAGTATTCCTGCCACAGTTTGCTCCTGCTACCAGGAGGAGCAGTGTCCCCTCTCAATGTATTGGCAGAACTGCTTGATGAGGTAAGGAACCTCCAGAAATCATTAACATTGCAGAAATTCACTGCTTTTACTCAGATCCCCTTTCTTGAAAACTGAAATGACATTTAATTCTTCTCTGTTTTCACTGTTTCTGCTAGGTAACATTAAGAAATGTACAGAGAACATAAACCTCCACTAACAATTTGAGGAAAAAAAAGCAGGCAAATAATGTTACCTATTCCCCAGGCTGAATCCAACACTCTGAAATACTTGGAGATTTCTTGCTGCTAATAAGGAATTGAAGGGGAACTAATGCTGCTCATTCTTTTTCCAGCTGGAGTGCATGCATGTGCTGGATGATGTTTTCCAGTCAACAGATATATAAACTGTGTATTATGGTTTTGTTGTTATTATACGACACAGAAGTTATTAGAAATAGAGGAGGGAGTCATAAAGCACAATTGTGTCTATGGCAAAATTAGAATCAGATTATCTGAAGGCTTGAAATGAGGTTGATGGGGAGAGGGGGAAAAGATGAAGTGTTGACAGAACAAAATGAGATAGAGGAAGAACAAGAGCCAATGCCCATAGGTGGTCTTCACCATGTTTAACAAATGAAAGCTTTTAAATATAAACACTTAAGGAAAGGCCCAGGTGACTCTCAGGTTGAGTCCAGCTTAAGCTGAGCCAACCTGTCACAGCTGTGGTTCAAACAGAGACTGGGTGGATGCACTGAAGCTTTAACAAAGGCAATTTGGACAGCCTTTGGACCAATGCTGTGACAAGGTTCCATAAGGTCACTGAAGTCTGTTGCTTTACAATAGCTTCAGTGTAAGTGCAAGCTCCTAATTAATTGCTTAATTAGTTGTAGTCTGTAGAAACCTGCTTAGAACAATGCCATCTGTGCAACAAGGTCAAGGAATGAGGACACATTCAGCACAGTTACTGAGCATAGTGTCTTGAATGAAATATATAAATCTCAAACTGGGACAATTTCTATTAAAATTAGTTCAAAAGCTCATGTCTCTGGACACCAAATCCCATTTCTTGGGTTATTACACCTGGGAGGATTTGGAATTTACTCTGTCTGCCAGTTGGACCAAGGACCAGCTTCAGTTTTTGTAGCATGTCCTTGCCATACAGAAGGTAAGAGCTGAGAACAGCTACTAGATTTTGAACCATGGTCAGGGAATTCTCCACCAGTTGTTGGTCCCCATTGTAAAGGGGGGATGATTCCTTCTAAACATACCCCATGAGATGACCGAGCCACAAAGTCACATCCAGAGGAGGGTCCCTGAACAGACCTGTGAAGAAAATACTTGGTCTTTCCTGATTCCACTATCAAATGTTTATATCTCTTGCTAGAGACAGTATCTGTAAGGAGAGGCTGATTATGGTGATACACCTCATGATGCTGGGACAGATACTAACATCCATTGGCCATCTCTGGAACAGTTGGTTTGAATTGCATTCTTTCTCCTGGACTTCATTACAGCGAAGTACTCACTCCAGGGAAGGCAAGATGAAGAATGGGGTTGAGCAGGGCATTCCAGTTCCACCTCTTCTGCCCAATTTGTGACCCCTCTTCTTTCATCTCTGGCCTCACCCATCTTTTTGGAGGAAGCTGAGTCCTTCTGTGAACAAGCATGGACTTGCATTCATTCAAACAACCCTCACTTTTTCACACTACTTGGAAATAATTCAAGGAATGCCAAGATGTGGAAATGTCATTCATAACTCATTGCTCATCGTGCTCTATAATGAGTGTATTTTAATACTAGACTGGCATGGGGGAAGGGAGAAGAAAGATTTTCATAATGTGAAAAAGTTGAAAGCATACAAAACACATGAGTTTTATTACTGACATATATCATCTGTCTTGATAGGTAAATTTTAATGTCCTACCTACCCCTGTGGATACAGCTGGAGACAAAGCATCCAGCAAATGCTATTGTTTAGATTAGGAAATACTGTTTGGGAACAATGCAATAATATTAGGTAATTAACTAATCTTTCACTTCTTAGAGAAAGATTTCAACCATTTTAGGCACAAATGAAAAAAGGCTGAACAGAGTACTACAGAGACTAGTAAGAGGTAGAGCCCATATTGTTCCAGATTGAGGCCAGAGCTATTGAAAGAGGACAGTACCTATATTTCTGTATGCCCCTGGCAGCCTAAATTTCTAGTGGCTACCTCAGGGAAGCTACTCCTGCAGGGCTCAATATATTGTTTAGAATCATAGGAAGAAAGTGTAACCTCTCATTCTTCTTTAAGGGGATACGACTGTTTCTTGTTGGTCTTGTCGGGCCTCAAGATTTTTCACTGGTACAGAGCTTAACCTTGCAGAAGTCCCCCTGGACACTGCCACTAGCAACAGAAATCTATCTGTTGCTATGCCACCATCCAGGGTTTCATGGCACGACTCCTTTATAAGTTTGATTTCTCTTAAAGAAATCTGGAATAATGGGTGATTTCAACTACCTGATATCTGTTGGAAGGAGGAGAGCTGTGTGGATGAACAGGGAGCTCCTGGACATACTTAGATGCAAAAGTAGAGTCTACAGAGAGTGGAAGCAAGGACAAGTAGCCTGGTGGAATACAAAGAAGTTGTCTGAGCATCCAGGGATCAGGTCAGGAAAGATTAAGAATTAAATCTGGCTAGGGACATCAAGGGCAAGAAAAATTTCTACAGGTATATCATAATAAAAGGAAGGCTAGGGAAGATGTGGACCCTGTCCAGAAGCAAACAGGATACCTGGTTATGATATGGAGAAGGCTGAGGTATTCAATGACTTCTTTGCTTCAGTCTTCACCAGCAACAGCTCCAGACACACTGCCCAAGTTGCAGAAGGCAAAGGCAGGTACTGGGAGAAGGATGATCCACCCACTGTAAGTGAAGATTGTATACAAGACCATCTAAAGAATCTGAAAGCTGTGGGACCAGACAAGATCCCTCAGCAGGTCCTAAGCGAACACGCAGATAAAGTTACTAAGATGCTTTCCATCATATTTCCGTCATGATGGTCTGGTGAAGTTACCATTGACTGGGAAAGAAGAAACATCACCCCCATTTTCAAAAAGGGAAAAAAGGAAGAGCCAGGAAACTATAGGCCATTCAATCTCACATCTGCCTGGACAGAACATGGAGCAGATCCTCCTGAAGGCTCTGCCAATGTACATGGACAATGATCAGAAATTAGGAAGAAGTTCTTCACTCTGAAAGTGGTGAGACAATGGAACAGGTTGCTCATGGAAATTGTGGAGGCTCCATCACTGCAAGTGTTCAAGATCAAGTTGGATGGGGACTTGCACAACCTGGTCTAGTGTGAGGTGTCCCTGCCCATGCAGGGGGAATTAGGTGATCTTAAAGGTCCCTTACAACCCAAATCATTCTATGATTGTATGATTTGGTCAGAAAGTCTGTGGGCTCACTGCTGGGGCAGCCATAGCAACCATTTGCCCTGGTGGAAAACCTCAGTGCATAACCACTGGGGAGGTGCATGCTGCTCAGTCACAACAGCTGAAAATGGTGTGTCTTCTCCCTTCCTATCTCAGATATTTTATTAGTTCATACAAGAATTGCAGTCCTATCCCAGATTCTGCCTTGCAGTGGGACCTGAGACTCATCTATTTTGGTACAACAGATAACCTAGTCGTTGTTTTAGGCTGAAAAGAATAGTCATTACTCATGAAATTGCAGTGCCCAGTTTTAAATACAAACTACACAGCTGCAGGTAGGTTCTAGTCCCTTCATCTTCAGCTGGTTCTTGCAGTTCATCCCAAAATAAAAATATAAAAAGTTTATTTTTTTCCTGCTGCTGGTAAGTCAGCCAATTCAACAAGGAGTTACAACTGTCTGGAATGCATCTTTAGGCACCTAGACCATTAGACTCATATCTTCACAGTGGTTTTCTGCAGCCCATTTGAAAAAAGATAGGTAGATTGTAATCAGAAGTGATCAATTGTCTTTGCTGTTCATCCAAACAAAGTAGTAATTCAGTAGGTCACCCTCACCAAAACAGATGCTGAGATAGCAAGCTGTATATTAGAGATTAGAATATAGCCCCGAGTCTCTAGTACATGATGCTGATCTCTGAGAAGACAAAAAACCAAAACTGAGTATTCTGCAGTCTGATGAAAGTTGAACCTCAAGTCTTTGCTGTTGAAAACATCCATTCATTTACTGCTGCATACATTAAACTTCAGATGTGCATGCCTTGTTTCATTTGTTTTTCTCTTGGAAAAGGATGCTGTCACAGAGTGAGATGAAAGGTCTATTTATAAACAGCACCCAAAGAACTACTCCAGACACACACTGTTCAACTTGACAAAGAAGAATTTAGTGGAGATCATTTACTACCTCAGATGTGAGGAGGCTTCTGAAGCAGCCACTGCAGCAGCATCCAAAGCTTTTTGTCTTTTCAGAAGCAGACATGGGAATGGCTGAAATTGGGGGACCATGTTCCATTCATTACCAGATTTGCCATGCATCTCATCTTTTATCCTATCTCCTACCTCTGTCAGGACAGTGACCTACTAGGAAGGTGCAAAATCATCTGCCCTGTTTTTGTGCTTGGACTGAGAGCCATGCTCCTTCTGTGTGCTCTTCTGGAATATAATCTGTCCTGGACACTCTACCTTTGCGGATGGAAAAAATCAAGTATTTAGCTGGGAAATGTGAGGATTACTAACAAAAACCCTTCCATGCCCCTGCCAGCAAAATATATCCTTGCTGTCTAAGCTAAAAAACCACAAACCCCACGCTGCCCAACACTAAAAAGTTGATTAAACATAGTGAAAATTGCCTAAATGTCAGGGGGATGAACTCTGTGATCAATTGCTGTGGAAGATTTATTACCCTGCTCCTCAGATGCCTCCACCAGACAGGCCTCTGAGCGATCTTAGTGGCAGGCGTGCAAGTAACCTGTTGAAAGTGCAGCATTCTGAGCTGAAACAATCCTTGCTTGTCTCACAAGCCTGTAAAATAATGAGCCAATAGATGAGCAACAAAAAGTAACAGCAGGGTGAAAAGAGGATTTCAGGAATAATGTTTTATACTCTTGGATCATGACTACATTGATACATCTCTGGGCTCTGGATGGCTCAGAATAATGTGTGAGGCATAAATGTCTGGCACAGAACAATTCATGTACAAAGTCTGCCATCATGCAGGATGCTCTTGCTAATGAAAGAGACCTCTCATCTCCTCAAACATTTTGAGTTGGTCTCTCTTCTGCCCCAGAACTTCCTTGTAATTAAGCACCGGCATAATGAATTAAACTCTCCAAGGAATGTTATTTGCCAGCTACCTTTCCAATTATTTAAAATTAGCTTAAGGGCTAAATCAATCAGGCCATTCATTAATCTAATCCCTTTTTGTTCATGACTTGGAAATGTGACCACAAGAGCAAAAGGACAAAAGGAATGAAGAGGAAATTACACAAGACACTTATAAATATACAAGACACTTATAAAGTTCCCTGTCCCCAGACCTCACCCTCAGTACACTGAAATCAGCTGCTGACACACAATGCATACAGCCATTTTCTTGTAAATGGCCATTTTCTTGTGTGCACAAACATTTGTGTGAGGTATTTTCCTTCAAGCATTTTCCTTCAACTCTGAGCCCACACAGACACACTCTGGATCATGGGAGAACTCCAGCCCCAGACAAAACTGTTCTCGTTAGGACAGAGATTATCATACCAATCTATTTAGTGCCAGTATTTACAACAACCTGCCTCATGAATATATTTGTGTGTGAGCCATAGTGGCAGAGAAAGCCCCTTTCCGTGTTCATGCAATCTTACATTTAATCTTTCTTAAGAGGGGAAATCTCTAATCTGCCTTTCTTCAAGTAAGTCCTACCTGGAGGAGTAAGCTGGCCCTACCCAACCTATTGCATTCCATGCAATGCTCCTAAATTAACTCTGGTCATCACAGCCTCTCTCCAATCACAGTTTCCTCATCCAACAGCAGATTTCCCTCTCCTTGATGCCCTTTATTCCTCCTTAGAAAGACAGAAGGATCTTCACTCTTGGTTCTGGGCAGACTGGGTGCCCGAGCCCGAGTACTGAAAGGATCCACATTGCACAGATGTTGTGTATATGAATGGGTGTGTGTATGGGTAGATAGATTAGATAGATGGATGGATGGATATAGATAGATAGATAGATAGATAGATAGATAGATAGATAGATAGATAGATAGATAGATATTCTTACTAGCAGACCTCCATCTGCTAAGGATGAGGCTGCTGTCTATATTTGTTGAGTGCTCTGAGTGTCTCCCTGTGATCTGCATGGCCAGCCACGTGTATGTAAATATGTGGTGTATATGGTGTATATGTGTGCTCTGCGTATTTGTGGCTGCTTGGAGTGCATGTTCAGGATGGACCTTCAGGAATGGAGTGGAAGCAGCTTTGCCACTCTCAGGCTGTTGGATTTTTCATGTTGCATTTAAGGAGGTTAAAGCTCATCTTCTTTTGACAGTTCTATTGTACAAGTGCTACTTAGTTCAAGAAATGATGCAGTGCTGAAAAATCAACATCCTCTCTTGAAAACACAAAAGCCCCACTGTCTGTTCAGCTAGCATTGCTTCAGCAATGATGACCAGCACACTCTTCAAGTGTACAGCTTGGCCTGTTATTGCACATATAACATATAAAGAAAAATATTCCTTTTGTTTATTTGCTTGTTTGATTTTTCCCTGGCCTTTCAATCTCAGATACGAGGGGATGCAGCTTCACCGTACAAATATGCTCATGGCTACTGATGTCAATTTCTTTATAATCGATTATATTCTGTTTTCTGATGGAGAAAAGTGAGTTAGAGATAAAAAAATCAAACATACAACCCCCAAAACCACAAACAAGCAGAGAAAAACAAACAAACAGAAGTAATCAGAGTGGGATGGTAGAGCATGGAAAGATCTTACCAGCAGCAGCAGCCAGTGTGGTGGAGTGTGGCATGGCACACTGCTGTCCTCTCATGGTTTTCCCTGTTGAAATGGGGACTGTGAGCCACATTTCTAATGAATAAACAACAGATAACACCCAGCTGTTATTCCCCTGTCTTTTTCAGTAGTGGATAGATGTCAAAATCTGATGCAGGAAGGCAAAGAAAGTGAAATACATTCATGTGTGCTGAGCACCTCATCTCTGGTCTCTGATAAAGGTTAAGTTCATACTGTCTTTTTCCTCCAAGCTGGGACATGAACACTTTCTTTCTTGTCTCCAGTGACCACTGAAACATGTCAAAATACGTTTTTTTTCAAAGCCTCTATCTCTGAAAGTTACCATGAAGAAAAAAAACCAAAACTGTTCCTTTGCCTGGTCACGTATGCCTCATGTCTGTATGCAAAATGGAGAAAATCCTTTTACCTATCTCTACTTTTCATTAAAGACAGTGTGAGCGATGGTATTTTGATCTGTGCCCACTCAAGCAGCCCATGGCTGGGGAAATAAACTCAGAGCCGTGCATCCCTCCATCACCACATGAGGGAGGTAATTATGGCACAGAGTAAGCACAGCAGATTGGAAACAGTTGCTCTCCTGTGCTTGGATTGCAGTTTGCTGCCTGGCAGATCTCATGTGCTACCTGGGAGGAAAGCAGGTTTGGAGGCTATCTGAGAACCTAAGCATGCTGAGAATGTCCAGTGGGATTTTTCAGGTCTATGTCAGCCTGACACAGCTCCATGGAGGTTAGAGAGAAACTAGACAGAGGTGTTATACATACCCTTGTTTCTGCCTGGCCCAGCTGGCATCTCTCAGATGCTTTGGTTGGGGATTCACCAGGCATGAAGGGCTACACATGACCACCCACATCCCACAATAAAGAAGGCATAAAGTGAAACACTTTCACACCAGCATTGGCTTAGGTGTCTGATAATAAATTTATTTTTACAGGAGGGAAAGAAATGTGTGCCATGTTATTGCTCTCTTTCCTACAAATATATACAAAGAGAAAAAGAGGATTCAGATAAAAAGACCTTGCAGAACTGTCAACCTCCACCAAGCAGAAATCCTGACAGGCCCCAATAAATCATCTGATACATTTAATAGTAAACCTGACAAGACCAAAAGATTTTTTTTTAACTTCTTTCTCTGTCCTATGAAGCTTCAGACTTACCTACAAGCTATGAAACTAGAAACTCATGTAAAAACGAAAACCGAGGTACCTGCATGACTCCAGAGGACAAAGATTTATGAAAAAAAAAAATAAATGTAATGATTTTTTTATGATCAGACAATTTGTGGGGGAGAGTTTTATGGTCAAAGGCATACAACATATACATTTTCCTCTGCAAAGGCTTCCCTGCAAACTGCACAAAAACCTCTCTGACTGAGCCCTTCAGACTCAGCTAATAAGCTGTTAAGAAAGCAGCTAATCCACTAAGTTGTGAGCCTAAAAACTCTTATGCCTCATTTGTAGAACAACTGAATACTATCTAATAAACACTGTCTACTGTTAAAAATTTGAGTACTCATTGACATTTTCACTTCTGAGAGGTTATCCTGAACAGCTGATGTACTCAAAGCTCTTCTATTTTATCTGTGACAGCTCAAGATACCTGGACACTGCTTAGCACAATGCCAGAGTAACCAGGAGGACTCCCTGTGCCTATAAGGTAATGGGAGTCACATCCCAATCTCACATCTGAAGAAGCAAGCATGATGGAAGATGGGATACATGGGAAGAAAATTACCTAGCCCTGACAGCAATTTACTGATTGATACATGAGAGAGAGTAGAACTGGGCAGCCACCAGTGGATGTAAACAACTTGTAGGAAGGAAAAAAACCAGATCAAACTAGATGAAAGTAAATGTGCAAGTACACATCACAATGATGGCCTCAGGCTCTCTTTTTTTACTGAGGGAAGATGAAAAGCAGTGACTCAGCAATGCTTGGGATAGGAAGATCATCAGGCAATGCCCTACTCATGGAGGTTGAGTAGCCCGATGGAAATGAAACAGTTCTGCTTTCATAGAGTGCATTTCTGAATCCACTGCTCCTCTCTACTCAGTGAAACCTGATGCACATCTTTGTTTGCACCATGCAGGCAGATCCTGCACAGCTGCATCATTCAATACGGATAAGCTTTCCCAGAAGACCTAAGTCAGCCGCACATTGACAAGAGCCAATGGTGAAAACCAATTGGTGGAAAACAAGTCCCAAGCAGAGCAGAAATAACTCCTTCAGGAAACACATTGCTTTTATGGAGCAGAGAGAAAATTAAATCATTCTGTTTGCAAAGAACACCTCTGAAACCTTAAAGCATCCATCCTTGTATGATTCTGTTGCACCATGACATAGACAGATGCAGCATAAATGTACTTCCAGGTGCTGCAAGAATAAATGGAAAGCACCTGTCCCTTTGGATCAAACTGTACTGCAAATATATCTTCTGCAAATCAGGCCTCCATCTGTAAATGCACTGCACACTTAAAGGAGACTATTTTTTCAAAAAAGAATAAAATGTTCAACACAAGTGCTAAATTCTGTCACAAGGCATCTATCCATCAGCTTCAAAGTTCCTATATATTACAATTTTTTCCCAGACTGGCCCTTTTTAGTAGAACTACCTAGGAGACTTTTGAAAGCATGGAAATTTCAAAAGCTTAAGAAATTTTTAAGGAAAAAAAAAAGGGTTTAATTTAAGTGCCAAGTGTTGATCTTTAGTTACAGTTCTGTCTTTTGATAAAAGACAGGGAATGTCAGACTAACATTTCTTATTAACATGAGATATCAAATGTTATTCAGGAGTTTAAGTTAAAAAACCTATATAATTAGAAATCAAATGTTAATAGGATGCAGTATTTTACTACCTCACATATAAAGCATCATATCAAATGGTTCATTCTCCAAAGCAGGAGTCAATACCACTGCTAGTATTAGCTCTGTGTAGGAATTTGGTGGTTTATAGCAGCCATTTTAGTCAATTCTCAGCCATAGAAGATTTTGGACTTAATTTTGATTTTATTTTTCCACTGGAAAATGCCTATTTGTTCAACATAGGGTTGTGCAGAAGCACTAGTTTTGGTGAAGACTCATGGTTTCTCAGGGCTGTGATGGGCCTGCTGGAAGGACAGGAAGGCAGTGAAGGTACCTGCCTGGAAACTCAGTGAGCTGACAGGCTGGACTGGGATGAGCAGGTACTTGACCATCCTTCTGCAAGAGATTTGGGAAATGAGTTCTCAGCTGATTCAACTGTTTCAGATAGATTGCTAAGAGGAGAGACTGGAGGAAAGGAGTATGCAGGGTGGTGGCATTACTATTTATTAGTGGGGATAGATTAAAAGATTTCTACTTTCAATGCAAAACCAAAAAAGCAGAAGCCAAAATTCCTCAGAAAAGCACTCCTTCATCCTGGCTGGATTTATTCACAGCTTTCCTTGGGGCATCCAAGAGCCATCTAACACAGATTAATTTACTGTCCCTCAACCTAATAAAAGGAAAGCACCTGCCTGACCTTTGTTGCTTACAGCCCCTCCTCTTAGACAGCAACATCCAACTGTGTCTAATTCAAACACCTCATTAGGCTATACCAAACCATACCCAAGTTTCCATTTTCCAGGGCCTAAATCCTTCAGCACAATATCACCAATTTTCCTTGCCTTGTGGCCTCTTCCATCTATCTTCTGCTCCTATTGAGGTAGCAGGATATTACAGATTCATGCTGGCCCCTGGGATCAGTTCACAGCTAATGTGGATTCCTTGTCCTTTGAGCCCTGGCTTTCAGCACATTTAGCCTCTCAGCCATACTGCTTTTCAGTACTTAATTATGGTGTTTGTTTTGCATTTATTGGACTGTGCTATGTTCTCATTGCTTAGATAAAACTAACTAGCTATCCCCAGACCTCCCAAGGGAACGCTGCTGCAGGAAATTAATGAATGCACTATTTTCCCCAGCACAGAGTAAACATGCTGCTAATGGTGGCAAACTCTCAACCCTTCCTTGGCTGCAGCATTGGTGAAAAAATCCTGCCTAGTCCATGTGTTTGAAGAGATATGCCCATTGAAACTGTAGATGAACAGCTCTGCATGAAGGACCAAATGACAGACTACTAAAGCTTGTGCAAATCCCACCTAATCCTTTATGTTTTATTGTCACTGTCATCAGAAAAATCCCTTGACCCAAACTTGAGAAATCAATAGCACTAAAACAAGGAAACTTGTTATTTTCCACAGGTCAAAATTTAATTGTCTCAGAGGTTTCCAAGTTCAATGACAGACACTTCATTTAAAGGAAAATTTTATACATATTTCTTTGATATTGAAGATTAGGACTTTTTAGATCTGAAGTGCTTGCTCTGGCTTGATAATTTCCCAGTGCTGGTAGATGTTTAGAACAGGCAGATAAGAAAGACAGCCGAAAGAATGAATGATTGTGGTCCTGTGGACTACAGACTGTATCTTGTAAATAGCCATTCCTACCACCAGTAGACTGAAATATCAGTGAATGTTTCCTCTCAGTCATTGATGAGACTTCCAGTGCAACTCCTTTTCTGTCACGTTACAGTATCTGACATGCTGGGAAACTCAGTAAGTACTCTGAAGGCACTTAGTAACACATATCTGTCGAAACAAATGATGGGGCACAGGCTGAAAACCAGCAAGCCCATTTCATGAAGAAAAAAAAAAACAACAAGTCACTATCACTTCTCTGATAAAAAGAAGAGTTCCATATTAAAATTGGACAAGAATAAACTGAGCAAAATTTCAGGGGAAAAGAAATGGTTCCTGGAAAGTAAATTTGCTTCTGCAGAACATAAATTATTTTTCTGCTCCTGGAATGATATTTTACTTTTCCAGATGATCAGTCTTGGAACCAAGGGATCAGTTTTCACAATGGGAAATGCAAGTGTTTGAGATAGCAAGGGTGTTTTCCACTCAAAAGTCATGTCCACAGAAAATCCCTAGCTGGACATTATAGATCCTGACATGAAATCTGACCATTGTAATCTAAAACCTAAAATTTTTCACAGAATCACAGAATGTCTTTGGTTGGTAGAGACCTTCAGGATCATCTAATCCAACCTTTGAACTGACCCTTCAAGATCACCACTAAACCATGTCCATAAGTACCACATTTATTTAAATATCTCCAGGGATGGCAACTCCAACACTGTCCTGGGCAGACCATTCCGAAGTTTGATAACTCTTTCAGTGAAGAAATGTTTCTGAATATCCAGCCTAAACCTCCCCTGGCACAGCTTGCAGCCATGCCCTCAGGTCCTGTCACACATCACTCGCTCCATCCTCCTGTCAGGTAGCTGTAGAGAGTCTGGCCTCTAAGGTCTACCTCCAGCCTCCTCCAGACTAAACAACCCCAGCTCCGTGAGCCACTCCTCACAGGGCTTGTGCTCTAGGCCCTTCATGAGCCTCTCTGTCCTTTTCTGGACATGCTCCAGTAGTTCTATGTCCTTCTTATAGTGAGGGGCCCAGAACTGAATGCAATATTCAATATTTGTAGAATCTTGTTAAAGTACATCTCAAGATGACCACCACTATCACAGAGACATATCAAGGTGGGAAACATGCTACCCTGTTTAACCACCACTCACTACGCTGGAGAATGTCTTGTCCACATTTGGGTTTTCATGAACTTTCCTTGCTGGCGTGAGGTAATGGCTACTTCGTGGATACAAAACTGAATTAGCAGTAGACATTTTAGCATTACCTCATGAGACAGGTAAAAGGCAGCAATTCCCAATGGCCAGAAGCAGCAGAGCATGGAGAACACAGTGAGGCCGAGATGATCTCTTGGTGGCATCATCAGGAAATTGTCTTCACTTTCAGTATCACTTGAGTAATCGCTCTGGAACGGGAAGGGAGAGAGAAATGTAGAGGTGCTGCTTAATGATACCATTATTTATCCTCTACCACAGGCCAACATTGTGATTATACACCCGTAAAACTCTCCCTAGACACACCAGGACTCTATGTCATCATCAAGAAAGGCTTTTGGTGACCATCATTGGGGTCTCTACAGGTGACTCTAGACATGGCCAACTGTGGTGGCATTTGTACCCTATTTGTCAGGACCTGAGCACCCATTCTGCTCTGCTGTGGCCCCAAAGCAACAGGACCAGAGGAGTGAGCCTGCCTTTTTTCAGAGTGGCAAAAAGGTGCAGCTGGCAGCATTCTTCGGAAGGACTTCAGGACAGGGACTTTGGCCATGGCACATCTCCCTTCCTGTCTGCTGAAAGGCTCACCATGGCGCTAACACCTTGTTTTAGCAGCAACCTGAGGGGAGACTGAGAGACATGAACCCACAAGTTTGCACCAAAATCAAACAGGAGAGAAGTAGGAGCACAGCTCAGAGGCATGGTTACCTTTGCAAGTTGCTGGTTGGGACGGCAGTTGTCTTGTCAGAACCAGTGCTTGGGGAAGCCATCTCAGACAGCATCACAAAGACTCATTTTTTTCTCCTACTGCATCTCACAACATTGCTGAAATGGTCTCTTGAAACAGTGCCCTTCTCTGAACTTGATGACAAATATGATTCAAAAGCAAAGTGATTTTGATTTCCTAGTTCTTGGCTGAGTAGTGTGCTGGCATTATAACTATGGAGACTACCTGTGTGATATTTCAGAATGCCTTTTCTTGCAGATGAAGATGAAATGGGGCAAAGATTCTTTAGATAACTTTTATCAAGTACTGAACTAGAAAATCATTGGTTATGCTGCATTTCCAAAGGGACTACCCAGGGTGGTGGCATCACATCTCAAAGAGCTTCCATGCCAACCAGGTAGGTGGCTGTTAGATTGCAAAAGGATAATTGTGGAAGTTGAGAGAGTTGTCAAACATTGGAACAGACTTCTCAGGGAAGTGGTTGAGTCACCGTCCCTGGAGGTATTTAAAAGACATGTAGATATGGTGCTTAGGGACATGATTTAATGGTGGACTTGGCAGTTAGGTTAACAGTTAGATTTGATGATATTAAAGGTCTTTTCCAACCTAAAAGATTATTTTATAAATCTATAAAAACACCTGCTGAGGAAGATTAAGTCACTATAGGCTCATACTAACTGAATAGTAGTGTTACATAGTGAATACCATTTTGATGGGCAAAGTCCTTGTAGCAGATATTGGATCAGAAGACTTGACTGTCAGTCACCAAATCATAAATTTCAGATATGAATGATCATAAATTTCAGATATGTACCAGAAGGGTAAAAAAAAGAAGTCTTAAATCACAGAAAGAAATCTAACAGCAAGAAATACTTATTCCTTCCAGCAAAGCGCTTCTATCTCCAAGCAAACTTTCTTTCCTCATATGCTTTCTCTTACAACACAATACCCAGTCCCAAATCTACTGAGACCTCTTTCCTGTGCAGAAAACTTTCTGACATTGGGAAGCTTTTGACAATTTGACTACATATCTGGCTGTCTTCACTTGTTCCTAGTTCTGTAAGGGCAGCACCCTGACACTGAAGGAGCTGAACATTAGAGGTGCTAACTCAGAATTACTTTCACCAATTACAGTCACTTTAGGTTAGCAGACTAATCCTGCATAATCACTAATATTCTTGTCCATAGCACTGTTCTTTTCATCTTTAGCAGTCTCTTTATAAATGTATATGAAACTTTTCACAACTACATCATAATTTCACTAATCTGACTTTTAACTCTTGTAGAAGTTAGGGAACACCATAACTAATTTGCAAGGTTTGGGTGTTAAGCAAGACTGCAAAGACAAAATTTTAATGTTAAGCTAGACAAGTTTAAGCAATATGAAATATCAAAGCATCAGGTTTTCCTTTCTGCAGGAGTATCACCAGTTCATCCTTCAACCAAACAATAATCAATCCAAAGAGAACTTGCGAAATCATAAAAAAAACCCCCAAAAACAAACCTATCAAAGAACATCCCTTTCTTGGTTGAGATACTCCATTCATCATACAGATCCCTCATACTTACTCTCCTAACAAATGCCAGTTACTCCAGGCTTTTTACTGAGCTGGTAAAAACACAGTCCAGCTCTTTGAACAAAGCTCTTCTATCCTGTCAGTCAGATGATATAACTATCTTCATGATGCTAGAAAAATCTTAGGAGGAAACAAGGCAAAATACTTCCTGATGCAACTGCAATCATGTCAGTGATAAGAGACAGGAAGATCACAGGGTGTCAAGGTAAAATGCATTAGGAACAGGTGATGTGGACAGGACATAAACTGTATTTCTGCAGAAACTGTGGATGCAACAAAGGAAGAAGAGGAGAAATGAACTTTGGTGGGAGAAGGGAGCCGTCTACTTCTCAGCCCTGGTGTGTGGGGGCTTTTGCAACATCTGGAATTTGGGTGCTAGACAATTCAACAGGAAACATTGAGCTCTGCATTCAAGGGGTCTGCTTCTGACACTTCCCAAATGACCTGCACGAGAAGTGTCATAACCACAAATGTGGCCACCCTGGACAATGATAGAATGAAGGTGAAACATCAACAAATTTTAGTTCACAGAATCACAGAATGGTAGGAGCTAGAAGGAACCTCTGGAGATCATAAGTCATTCCTGACAAAGCAGGTTCTCCTAGGGCAGGTTGCACAGGAATGAGGACATGTTGCACAGGAATGAGTCCAGGTGGGATTTTTAAGTCTCCAGAGAAGGAGACACTTCTGCTTCAGTTGGTGATAATGCTTCTTCAGCCAATGAGTGTGGAAGGGAGAGATGAGGGCATTTAAGATGTGATACTGAATCATGTAGACACCCTATTGCTGAAAGGATCATAGCTTGAGAGCAGGAATCACCCAGTACAGAGCAAGGTTGTCTGTACACAGAGCTGAATGCAAGGTGTGCACTTTGGACTGTGTTTCTTAAGGCAGCAGACCCCAAGAAGGACCACTAGACCAGAGTGCTCAGTCAAGAGCAAGCTGAAAATAAACCTCCTCTGTGATACACCACATGAGTAATGAATGTAATCCATAGAAAGGGAAAGAAGGGTACAGTACTACAGAGAAATACAAAATGGGTCCAGTTCTGGTACCACCATTTCCCAAGTATGTTGGAGAAATCAAGAATCAGAAGGTAAGTACATGTGTAATGCTGCAGAAAATCACATATACAAGAAGAAAGTAAAAAAGCAAAATTCACTTGTAAGATAAATTTAAGAAGCAGTTTCATCACAGCCTGCAAGTGCCTTCAGGAGTAGATAATTTCTGATCAGAGACAGCTCTTTATGTAGCAGAAAAGCAGAAGAAACACCAGCAACTTAAAGCAGAACAGTTGAAGAGCAGACACAAGGTGCAGATTTTTAACAGAGATGGTGATGAACACTTTACTGCACTTGTAATGGATTTTCTATTACACAAAGCCTTTCTTAAATTGAGACTAGCCATCCCTAAAAGCTATGTGCTTTACCTCAAATGAGACATTATGAGTGAACAGAGGCTCTGCAGACAGCCTGCCCATGGGCTGCCTGAGACATACTGGAGACTGGTCTTGATGGTCACATAGTTCCTTCCAGTATTAAAATGCTAGGCACATTGGAGAAGTCAGACAACAAGGTCTGCTGTGAACCACAGCTGCCAGCAACCTTTGATCAATATTCAGGAAACAGCCCTTTTGGTATTATTCCCTTTTTTTCCTTCAAACACCCAGTTCAGCAACACAGACACACTGCATAAAAAATTAATTTCTGGTATGGCCTTGTGGAATCTGCTTTAAATCCAGATGGTCCACTGGTCTGTTTTTGACAAAGACCAACACATGATTCTACCGTAAGATAATGTGTGCTCTGTTTCCCTCCACACAGTGCCTGTTTCAGTAATGCAGTTAAACACACTGTTCCCATCAGCACTCTGCAAGCTCTTCGTTCTTCCACGAGCAGTCTGAGTTCACCTAAATGCAGCAGACATGGCAGGCAGCATGCTAGATGGAACCTCTGCTTCAACAAACTTTTCTCTGAGCAGCATCTGGCTGATGCTTCGTTAAGAGGTCTCTAAAACCTGTTGTGCTGCCATCGTGGCTTCTTTGTCCTGGTGATATATTATTTATTTTATTTAGCCTGTTTGCTCATTTCTTTCTACCACTTGGAGTTTTGCTTTTATTTCCCTTCAGTTTTAAAGGTATTTAGAAGATCCCTAATCCACTAACCCTGACCTGGTCCAGCTCCTCTTGTTTCCCCAACTTCCAGCCTAAATTACCTTGTCAGTCAAGCAGCCAGCCTCACCAAATGAGCTCACAGACATCTCTCCTTGCTTGGGAAGTTTTCATATATAACCTTACAACACCAAAACAGGGAAAATAGCCCTGGATGTAACTGTTCAAGACCACTCTTCTTTTTGTCCCCCTTGATCTTGATAATCTCCCTTGCGATGTTTTCTAGAAACACACAGCCAGTCTACCTATAGCTCCTCAGTAATGTGCATTTAACACATTGCCACTGGAAGGGGATTACTGCAGACAGCTATAAACAGATCCATACTGAAAAAGGACAGCTGCCATACTCTCCTAAATCACACTTTTTCTCTGGAAAAGCAGTAATCACATCCATAAAGTAAATATCTCTAATCTTTGTGTAAGTGACAGGGGCTCTCAGGAACTCCTTGAATTTGTGGGGAAAGCACATGTGTATTTATTTTGGCACACTCGTGCCTTTGCAAGTGGGCCAGCAGCCACCACAGGGAAGTAGCTCTCATCAGCTGCTGCTATAAGTTGTTAAGAAGGATGAAGCTGCAGTGAATGCAATGTACTCGGTCAGTGTTATTCATCAAGGCACGGGTCATCACTTTAGGGGAGACAAAGACCTCCATAGTCTGCAGACACAGAGGTTCCTGCCAGGAGAAGCAGAGCAGGTGGTCCCTGCAGAGCAGATGGTCTCAACAGTACCTTATTGAGGAAGATCAGGGAGATATCCCCCTTCATTGAGCCACTTCAGCAGGAAAAGTAGCAGTACACTGCTCAGGCTGGGGCAGGTGGGGTGGCCCTTCATGCTTGTCCTTTTTTTGCTTCAGAGCTGACACAGATTCCTTTGTGATACAGTCACATGGATGGAAGAATGCTCCATCCCCACTTTCTGCAAATGACAGCATACAGCTCACATAGAGCTCCTGCCACTTACAGGCCAGAGACCAGGGACCTCATTGTGTAGCATCAGTCTGCAAAGTCAGGGAAGTGATGAGAAGAGAAATTGCTTTGGGCCCTTGCTGCTATTAACGAGAATCATAGGAGGGCACTTGGAGAATGCTGAAGGTCACTCCCCAGCCATGCTCCCTTCACCTGGGGCTGCATAATGAAGGTTAATATCCCTTGGCAGGGCTCAGTATGTCCAGACTCCAGTGGCTTCTCCTTTAAGGGAGAAAAATAAATCTAATGCAAATAAGAGTAATACTCCTGTAGCCTGTTAATAATGTGCCTGTGAAAGAATCCAGGGACATAAACTGTGGTCTCCGGGGTCAGATCAATGGCCCATTGAGCTCCATGCTTTGCCTCTGACTATAGTAGCAGGACATGACATAAACTTGGATAGTTTGCAATCCATCCCTTGTACTCCCTCAGCACCTGAAACTGTTGTGTAAGAGGTATTAGAAAGAAAAGATTTCCCATTTTCTTTTTTTGTTTATGGATTCCTCATCCATGAATCTGTCTAACCCCTTTTGAACTTGCTGATCTCCACAGCATCTTGTAACAGCAAGACACAAAGTGTTCACTACCCTATGTGGGAACAATTTTCTGTTACCTGTGTTAAGCCAATGTCTTACTAAGTCCCTTGAGTGTCCCCTGTTTCTAACATTGAAGGTTTGGTCAACAGTGGGTCTGCATTCACCTCTTCCTTCACCTTCATGACCTTGTTCAACTAGCTCATGTTGAGCCAACACTCCTTGGACATCTTCTATACAAAGTGGAGAGTCCCAGTGTTTTATTTCACCCCTTGTAAGAAGGCTGCTACTTCCACTTAATCATTTTTCTCTGCCCTTTTCTCTGCCCATCACAATATCCTTAAGAAGTAGGCACCACAATTGTCTATCTCAAGAAAGGGCATTGTACTGAGCCTTAATGCAGTAGCAAAATGCTTCCAGTGCTTTGTCTTGTTCTCAACACTGCTCTTCAATATACCAAACATTTTGTTCAATTACTGGCATGCCCTGCACACTGTGGGACTTCACAGCACTGACAAAAGATTTCTCCGTAGTCTCTTTCCTGAGTTGTAGCTCACAGTTACAAGCTCAGCCTCAAGTTCACATGGATTAGCTTATTTTTTTTCCATAAATGTACTAGTTTCCATTTATGTACACTGAAATGCATCTGCCACCATTTTGCCAGTCAGTTTTGTGCAGTCCTTACAGAGTTCTTCTCCAAAGGCATGCCACTTGAGTACCAAAATAAACAAGCACAATCTACAAACATGGATGGTTCTAAGAGCAAAAATATCTCCGTATTTCCCTGTAACCTTAACCCGTGTTCCCGAGTTCTGAGCATGTGTCATGGGACAAAAGGAACCAAAATGACATTCCCAGATCCACAACACATTCTTTGGTAAGATTGGGAAGAACATATATTACACAATTTTCTTCAGTTCCCCAGGTGCAGAATGCAGAAAATACTGGTTTTCTACCTCACAAGAGCACTGCTGGTGACCAGCCAATTAGTGAAAAAAAAGGTGCAAGACCTGAAGGGAATCTGTGATACAAGCAAGTATCTAAAGCATGCAAGACCTGCCCTCCAAGGGCCTTCTTTTTGTGTTGTGGAAGAGACATGTCCAGGAGGTGCTTGGGAACATTGAGAAGGGGGGTTAGATTGAACAGGACATGGCTTAGGATCCACATTGCCTCTACATTGTCATGCTCACATTAAAAAATGAGCTTCACAGCAACATTCAGTGATTTGTAGGGGAAAAAAAAAGAAGGAAGGTTTATCTTGAAAGCACTACATTTCCTTTCTTCTTTCACTACCTAGAACATTCTGTTTATTTTGCTTTCAGAAACTGCTTCAGACATTGCTGGGAAAAAGAAAATGGGTTTTAAGAGAGAGCTCAGATGTATTCTTTTATGCGACACATATGAATAATTTAATTTGCTGCCATCAATAGCTTGGGTTTCTCTAAATAAGCCATCTATCTACGGGTTAGGAGGAAAACTAGCAGGAGTGTAATATGACAAATGATGTTTCTGGATAAAAGATGGCACTACATTTCCACATGAACTCTAACGGGAGGGTATTTTAGCTAGCATCTCTATAGTATTTCACTGCTGCCACATTTGACAAGTTGTCTGTCCATTGGTTGTGGTATAAAGATCTTGGAAGATATAAACATTCCTGTGATTCTGAAATAGAGAATAATTTGCATTCAGGGATGGGGGATGAAGGGAAGTTTAAAGCTTTGACAGAATGTGCAATCTTCTGCTTTCATGCCTGGTAATCAGTGGGGCAAAGTTGGGTCTGTATATGCAAATGAGAATTGATTCAGAAATGTTTTTCCCTCCAGACAATGACAATTTTCATGGGCAGTCTGCCTAACATAACACCAGGAGCTGAGAAATACTGCTAGTAAGAAAACAAAAACAACCCCAACCCAACAAAAACCCAAACCAAACAAAAACAAAAAGCAAACAAAAATGACAAATATGTTAAAAATGACCACATTGTTATGGCCATGTGCAGGACCCCTGATAAGGATGTCTACTGCTGTTCTGCTACATCTCCCAGGTTCTTCAGAGTCCCTGGGCTTGGGCAGGGAAGAAGATGCTTTCTTCTAGGCAACTTGTGAGAGATGCAGCTGAGCTGTACAGACCCATCCTGAAAAGGGATGACAGGTAGCAGAGCAGCAACTACTGTTGTGTCAGCTGGGTCAGCTCTCTAAACCAAAACCAAGTCACTGTCAGTCAAAATAGATGTGGATTTTTTTTCCAGAGATTGCCCCTGGAAGTGTTCTGTAAGAAAACAACAACCTTTCTGGTTGTCAAGAACCCAACTGTCTTCAAGTGGTGAGGTGAAGGATGAAGTCACTTGCCTCAGACCTTGTTTTGCAGGTGGCTTTCTAGAAACAAATGTTCTCTCTGAAAAGCTGATCAAGCTCCTATAGTACCACTTAGAAGAAAAATGCAGTCAAGAGTCCCACATTGCAAAGGAGCCTTAAAAATCCCACCAAGAAAAGTGAAAAGATTTTGGTTATAAAATAGTTTTTCCTTGTCCTGCTTATCTTCCCACCATTTTTCACCTATTCCCTAACAGCTGGCTAAAGATGTTTTAATGAATTTGGATCTACAAGAGGGAGGCTTTTTTTTTTTTTTTCTGCTGCCAAATATCAGATCAGATGTGTCAATAATACCATTAGGCAATTACATGCCTGCTGCAATCACTTGCATCACTACTGCTTGAGAGCAACTAGAGCAAAAGGCAGTAGCTAGGGATTTTGTTTTCATTAAGAAAATGAGACTTCCCACAGCCAATTTTGAAATGTTGTAGAAGGGTGTGATTTGAGTTAACACCCTCACATGCCTCAGAGCAAAACTTTTAATCTCCCTGCAGAGGTATCGAATGCTGCTTTACTGGCCCACACTGGGGAAAAAAACCCCTCCTTTCTTACCCTATCAATACAGAGAGAAAAGAGAATAAAACAGAAGTCAGGCTCTTGTTGAGTTGTACCTGATCTGATCAAAAGGTGAGACACTGGTATCAAAAGATGTGAAAACAGAAGTTTTAGGACTTGCTAGGTCTCTGGAGAAACCCGCCGCCCCCGCCCCCCCCCCACCC
>JAOEGS010002065.1:0-14682 GCA_025447755.1 Corythornis vintsioides | reverse complement strand
AGACCCTGCCCGTTTCGCTCAAGCCGAGACACAGCAGCACGCTGAGAGGCAGAAACAAACCTCCTCCCACCCCCTCCGGGCGCTGCTCAGGGGGTTGGCTGTCTTTATTCCTCTTTAACCCTGGCATTCCAGATCAGGGTCCTTCGCAGGACATCACGCTTAATGATGGGGTTTATTTTGCTTATTGGAGTCGAAAAGAGCTTGCTGCTGGGCTTTGGCACAGCTCCGTGCAGCCCTGGCTACGGGAATGTGATCACTGGGGTGGGTTTAAAGCTCCTTATCGTGTCCTCCTCAGGCATCTTGGTTTCCATGCCCAGTTTTAGGCTTGGGAGCATCTTCTGGCCTGTTTGCAGAACAAGCCAAAGTATTTTTGAGCTCGCTCCATATGAAAACCGGGGGAGTTTCCCTTGCAGGGAACAAGGAGGAACTTTCTGCAGAGTTATTTTACTAGCTCAGAAAGGATTTCCAGCTCCAGGTCTGCTACGTGCCCACTTCCCAGTGTGAAACGACTGCCAAAAGAAATGCAGGACTGAGCTTTTGGCTCGTTTAAAACTGACAGGCATCTTTCAGAGGGTACACTGGAGGAGCTGGAGCATTTCTGAAGCACATATGAGGGCAGAATAGGTGCTTTCTGTCTGGACACTGGGAAATTCTTGTGCTTGGGCATCCTCCTGGTACAGCAGATGAAGCCTCTTGTGCACCACACACACAGAGATCAGACCAGGCTTTTGTTTTTTGGTCACACTGCTCTTTTGAGCAACTTCTTCTGTGCAATAGCAACATCTGATTTTCCAGCACACCTCCACGGGATAAAGCTGCAGTGTCACTCAGCACCAGGGACAAACTGGGGGTCAGAACTGGATCCAACCTTCGCAGGGAGGCCCAAATAAAACCCCAAACCCCGCAGTGCCCCTGGAACCCATTGGACTCCCCGAGCATCCCACCAGGGCAGAGCTCCAGGACGCTGGGTGCTCTGAGTCCCCTTAGCAAAGGGGATCTGTAGGAAACACCACGTAGCTGTGGATCCTTTATAGCCTCTTTCTTCCTGCTCCCAGGCAGAGCCAGTCTGTCTATCCGCTCCCGTCATGTGGATTTAGGCAGCCGTATTCGTCAGCGCTTTCTGCTGGGGCTTCTTTCTCCAGGTGAGTATGGGCTGTGTGAGCCAGGGCAGCAGCTCAGCTGGGCTCACAGCTTGCAGTTTGTGCTGTAGGAGCTTGCAGCAGACCACGGCCACCCAGGGATGGCCAAGCACCTTCCCCGGGGCGGCCGTGGGAAGAGAAAATGCTTGGAGGCAGTGTCTGGTCCGTAGGGAGGTCAGGGGAATATTCAGCGTCCCAGGAGGATGTGCAGCAACGGGGTTTGAATCAGCAGAAGGCAAAACCAAGTCAGAAGCCCCTGCCTGCAGCTCAGGACAGGCAAAGAGAGGGATTTGCTGCCCTCCCATCAGCACAGGTCAGGTCTCTGAGACAAGCACAGCTTCTGTCTCCCCCATCCCATCATCAGGCAGCACTGGGAGGATCCCACATGTGAGGAGGGGTTGGCAGGACCTGGCCTGCTTCAGGGTACCTGGCCCTGTGGCACGACCTGCCTTAAACATTCAGTGGGTTGAGCCACGTAGCACAGCCCTGGATCATTTCTACTGTTCATGGTCACCCAGGACCACATTTTGCTCTCTGTAAACACACCCAGGCTCCAGTGACACCCCAATGAGCAAAATCCACCCGCTGTTGGGTGGCAGTCACAGAACCCAGCCCCTCTGGGCGTGCTGGTGACTCTGGTGAGGGCAGCAGAGCCATGGGGCTGCCTGTGCTCACACCCCAGCTTGTGCTTCTGCTTCATCTCCTCCCGAAGAGCCATCAGCAGAGATTCCCCCCAGGGAGAACCACACAAACCCTTTCCCCTGCACAAACCTCGCTCCCTGCAGCCCCTCAGCCCTGCAGCAGAGGTGAGGCAGCTCTGCCAGCTCTCCTTGCTCACCAGGGCATCTCTTTGCCCGGCCTCCGAGGCGAGCGAGGAGCTAACGGTTCCCCGCGGAGACCCGGCAGCTCCCGGAGCAGGAGCTCCAGCCTGCAGGATTTCGGGGAGGGAGAGAGTACACCTGGGCAGATAAGGATCAGACTGTGCTGGTGGATTAAATTAAACAGCTTTTCTTTCCTTGCCAGCATATCTAATGAACAGTTCATCTCCCATGGGCAAGTTCTGCCATCGCAAGCTGCCGCAGTCAGAAAGTGGCAAGCTTGGCACGGCTGCGCCCTCTGAAACTCTGGAGAGAGCTAATGAAGCCTGAAAGTCAGGAGACCTTTCGTGATCTCAGCCAGTTCCTTGGGCGAGGTGCACCTCCTAGAGTTGCAGTTTGGTTCATGTTCAGGCTTCTGCTCTTGCTGTTAGAAGGAAGGTGCAGGGTGGTCCCAGTCTCTCCCATCCAAACCCCGGGCTGAGGTTGTTTTCCCTTTCTAACAAGATGCTGCAGCGACAGAGATCTGAGGAGCTGGTTGAAAACACCCTTGTTCTCAGGCAGGCTGGTTTCCACTGCAGGCTGGAGCACCTGGAGCTTTTGCACAGAATTACATGGAATTATTGAGGCTGGAATAGACCTTGGAGATCAAGTCCAGCCTAAGACCTGATGCCACGACACCCAGCTAGACCATGACACTCAGTGCCACATCCAGTCTTTCCTTAACCACCAGGAATGATGACTCCACCACCTCCCTGGGCAGCCCATTCCAGTGTCTAATGACCCTTTCCCTAAGGAAGAGCTTCCTAAGATCCAACCTAAACCTCCCCTGGTGCAGCTTCAGGCCATGGCCTCTCGTTTTGTCACTGGTTACCTGGGAGAAGAGTCCAGCTCCCACCTGCCTACAACCTCCTTTCAGGTAGCTGTAGAGAGTGATGAGGTCTCCCCTGAGTCTCCTCCAGCTGCCACGGTGTCAGTTGCCAGCCTAGTGGGTGACCCACCCAGCCTGGCAGCACCCACGGATTCGCTTTCCATGTCCTCCGCTTACCGTCTGCTTCTGCCACCTCCGAGTGCCACCCCGGCATCCCCAGTGTCCCCAGCACAGCCCTCCTGGCATGGCTCACCCACTCTCTGTTGCAGGTTCACTCACCCTCTGATGCTGGGCTCTGGCATGCACACCACTGGCATCCCACACCCTGCCATCGTGCCCCACTCCGGCAAGCAAGAGATGGAGCACTACGACCGAAACATGTAAGTTGGGACTGCTCCCGGGGTTCCTCAGGAGCATGCACAGGAGTGTGGCCAGCAGGTCAAGAGAGGGTCTCCTCCCCCCCTGCTCTGCCCTCATGAGGACACTTCTTAAGTCTTCTGCTTATCTTGGTGCCACTGGGCAGGTGGGCTCAGAAGGTGTCTCTGATCCTGACATCTCTTTCATTCCCACCAAGGAAACCTCAACCAGAACCAAAGAGAGAGAAGGAAGCCAAGAAGCCCACAATCAAGAAGCCCCTGAATGCTTTCATGTTGTATATGAAAGAAATGAGGGCCAAGGTGATTGCTGAGTGCACCCTGAAGGAGAGTGCTGCTATCAACCAGATCCTGGGGAGAAGGGTAAGGGCACCAGGGGCTCAGCACCATTCATCCAGGGCAGAATCCCCCATCCCTTGCAGCTGGGACCTTGCAGCTGCTCTTGAGCCCCTTACAAATATCTCCAAGGAGAAGGTCAGTGGCATCCTGGGCTGCAGCAGGAGCAGTGTGGCCAGCAGCTGGAGAGAGGTTCTGCTGCTCTGATCTGCTCTGAGCAGAGCTCCCCTGGAGCCCTGTGTCCAGCTCTGGAGCCCTCAGCACAGGAGGGACATGGAGCTGATGGACCAGGGCCAGAGGAGGTGCTCAGGGGGTTGGAACAGCTCTGCTCCCAGGACAGGCTGAAGGAGCTGGGATTGTTCAGCCTGGAGAAGAGAAGCTCCAGGGAGACCTTAGAGCACCTGCCAGTGCCTGCAGGGAGCTAATCCAAAGCCTGGAGAGGGGCTGTTTCCAAAGGCCAAAGGGCAATGGTTTGGAAAGAGAAAGGAGTGGATTTAGGTTAGAAATAATATCTTTCCCAGCAGAGTGGTGGCCACTGGCACAGGGTGCCCAGGGAGGTGGTGGCTGCCCCATCCCTGGAGCCATTCCAGGGGGGGCTTGAGGAGGCTCTGAGCACCCTGCTCTGGTTGCAGATGTCCCTGCTCTCAGCAGGGGTTGGGCTGGATGAGCTCTGGAGCTCCCTTCAACCCAGACATTGCTACGAGTCTATGATCCCTTTCCCAAGTACTCTCAGATGTTCCCGGGGGCGGGTTGGCTGCGGTGGGGTGGGCTTGAGTGGGGGGGAGATGACACCCAGCAGGGCCACCTCTCAACCTCCACCCTTGTCCTTGCAGTGGCATGCACTGTCCCGGGAGGAGCAGGCCAAATACTACGAACTGGCTCGCAAGGAACGGCAGCTCCACATGCAGCTCTACCCAGGCTGGTCTGCCAGAGACAACTACGTGAGTGGCTGAGGCAGCTCAGACCCCTCCCCCCTTCCCATGCCATGGCCTGGATGGACCTGAGGGTGGGGTTGGTGACTGGTGTTTGCTAAACATCCCTCCCCTCCCTGGTAATGATGTTCCTGATGGCCTGGTAGCCAGAGAAATGCAGGTTTCAGGAGTATTTTGAATGTGCTCCAGCTCCACAATCATTTTGTTCACTTATTGTCCAAGCAGATAAAAGTAGGAGGGAAGGGGTCATGATGCTGAGCCCAGGCACAGGCTGCAGGTTTGGGGGGGATATGTCAACTTGTGGGATTTAAAACAGGAGTGTCTCACCAAGCTGTGCCCACAGGAGCAGGATAGTGATGGGAAATCATCCTCAGAAAGGCAAAACAGTTAAGTGTGAGCTGCTCTGTGTGAGTTACACTGCAATCCTCAGCCTCACAGCTGCTCTGGTCTGATTTGGAGCACCCTGTGGGGCTGCATCCCAAGCAGCAGCTCTGTGGATTGCAGGGTGTGCAGGTGACACCCACAGGGTGTCTGTCTGTCCCTCAGCAACACTGATCCCACCACTGAGAGAGGCTTCTGACCAAATCCAGCACACCACGTTCAGAGCATCCAAATACAACAGCTCTGCTTGCTCTGTATGCTCAGCCCAGCTCTGTGGAGAGCTTATTTCCCAACCAAGGGAAACAACAACCAAAAAACCCAATAAAAACAACCTTTCCAGCTTGAAAAAAAGAATAAAAATCATCCCCCAGAGGATGCAGGATGAGAGGAGCAGCTGATCAGAGTCTGAACAACTCAGAGGGTTGGGATGGTGTGTTCCTGTAGCCAGAAGAGAGTGTCCAAGGGAAGGGAGGGAGGCTCCAGGCTGGAGCTGGTGGTGACAGGGCCAGCACTTGGGAAGCCTCTGGGTTATTCCACAGGACATACAAAGATGAGTGTTAAAGAAACCTCATAATTGGTGTCCTCGTGGCTCTGTTCATCACGTCAGCAGCACCATGTCAGATGGGGTTGCACAGGGTAGGGGTGCCCCAGGAGCACAGGATCCACTCTGGGTCTTTTCTAGTGGCTTTCTCTACCCTTTTGATCTGACATGCCTAACGAGCTCATTAGAGACATGAACCAAAGCACATGGAAGTCCTCAGATGTCCATCCATCCACTCCAGGGCTCTGCCCTTTGATCCAAGGCTCTGTCATTTCCCTCACAGCCTCTTTCTTTCCCTGGGGAGCTGCACAGCGAGCACCCAGCACCCCCCTCCTTCCAAACACCCTCACTGAGGGTAAGAAACACCTTCAAACAAACCAAAACCACCCCCCAAAAAATCCAAACAGAGGGCAGAGATGATGCAGGAAAAGCAGAGGTCACAGGGAGCCCCCAGCCTGGATCCATCACTGCCTCCAGGAGCATCCATAAGCAGCTTTTGCAGGGTCAGTGCTGGATGCTGCCACCCTCCAGAGCTGACCTTTGGTGCTGCTCTGGTTTCTCCAGAGGTTGGCAGCATACATCTAGTGGGCATCAGCATCTGCAGAGCAAGGCACCATCTTCCTCCAAGACCAAGGGCATCTTCCATGGCAATCTCAGTCACCTCAGCAAGGGCTGGTTCCTTGCTTCAGGAGATGGGCTCCAAAGGCAGAACTCTGGGGTGTCCCCAGCAGCTGCTTGAGGTCTTGTGGTCATTGCAAGCTTGATTGAGCTTGAGGAGGAGGAGGAGGGAGAGGAATATAGGTCAGTTCAGCAGCACGTGATGCAGAAAGCAGGCAGGAAATACAGTTGCTCCCACACTGAAGGAAAAGCTCAACCACAGCTCAGAGCCTTCCACCTTCACTCAAACCACAACAAGTCTCAGAAAAAGTCAAAGGCAGCCCCATCAGCTGCCTGCTCCACACAGGCCAGAGTTGCTCCTGCACAGCTCTGCCCTCATTAATAAGCCTCGTTAGGAAAGGAGGGGAGTTGTTGCCCATTGTGAGTCAGAGAGGAAGTTTGGGGCATAAAATTAGGTTTTCTTGGTAGTGAGGGGAGAAAATAATTGTGAGAGAGAGATTCAGAGCTGGGAATACACTGAAATAGAAAAGTACTCTTCAAAAATAAACTGGGGGGGGGGGGATTTCCTAAAATCTTGGGGGATTTTCTTTCCTGTTTGAAATCAGGGATGCTGCTCCTAAAAGTTTCTTTTCTGATTGAAATCAGGGATGCTGCTCCTGGTAGCCCATGATGGAGCAGTTTCTGTTGAGGTAGAAGGCACACAAGTGTGTATTGGAAAGGGGGAAGGTGCTAAAATGGGCCATGTGCTTTTTAGGAACATGAAGAGGGAGGAGGAATCAGAACAGGCCAAGAAGGGCAGCTCCTGATGTTATTGCCCCCGTTACATGAGGGAAAACTTGTAAATTTCTGTTAATTTAGTTAAATCTAAATATTAAATTATCAGTTACTCACATGGAGTGGTTTTGGGATGAGTCAAAATACCAGTGGTGCTGGATCCAAGGATACTGGAAATGAAGTTAATGATTAATGAGGGAGACCTGCCAGTACTTGAAGGGGACCTGCAGGAAAGCAGGGGGGAGATTCTTTGTCAGGGAATGTAGTGATAGGACAAGGGGTGATGGTTTAAAACTGGAAGAGGTAGATTTAGATGAGATATAAAGAATTCTCCACTGTGAGGGTCAAGAGAAGGGCTGCCCATGGAGACAAACCCAAACAGAGCCCCTGGCAGCCATTCCAGGCCCATCATCTCTCCCTGGCACGGGCAGAGCTGGCAGCAGAGCTCTCCTGGGCACCCCCCTGGGATCACAGACTAACCCCAGCCCTGCTCTCCTGTGCTTTCCTAGGGGAAAAAGAAGAGAAGGACACGGGAAAAGCAGCAAGATTCCAACTCAGGTAATTCCCTGTGGCTCAGTGGCTGCCCCTTGGGTCCTGCTCCCGGGGGGTGATCCAAAGCTGTTGTGTTTTGCCAGGTTTGCTTTGATTCCTCTCAGCTTACCAGAAGAAATGGCCATTTTTTTCTTTGGAAGAGGTGGTAAAATGCAGGTTTCTGGGGCTTTCTCAGAGACTGGTTGAATTAGAACGTGGGTAGTGCATGAAGAGCTGGAGAAATCAGCCTTTGGCAAGTGAATAACTTCACAGAAACCATCACTAAAGTGAATTATTACCCAACTAGACAAAACATGCAGGGTGAACATCCCCATCAGCCCCAAGGGTGCCATTAGTCAAAGAAACCTCCTCTCAAATGCATCAGGATTGTACGTGGAGCCAGAAGAAGTGACAGGATTGAAGCTCACCCCTCAGACTACTCCAGAGTTGGCTTTTCATTTCAAAATAACCTGGAGTTGAAGCAAAGTCATATTGAAAACCAGCCCCAGCTGCCTCCCTGCACCACACTGGTCACTAGAAAATGAACAGTGTCCCTTTGGACAGATTTCAGCTGGTGACACACCCATTCCCATCATCCAGGGCTATTCCTGTGCTGGTTTCTGAAGGATTTCTGCCATATCAGGAATAAATAGTATCTGTACCACTAAAAGTCCATCATAAAACACCAAGAGACTGTCTTGCCTGCTATGGCATCACATGTACATGAAGTTAGGCAGCCTGTTTTTTCCAGTATGCCCATTTTGTGACTGGCTGTAGAGATAAAAAGAGCTTTCTCCACTCTCCAGCTGCCCAGTTCATCACTGCTCATTGCTCTTCCTCACTTGTGGATGAAATTAAGTCAGCCAGATGATAAACTCTTGGTTTTCTAGTCCTCTCTCCATCCAGAAATGCTCCCTGTGGAGAGTGTCAGCCTGTTCTCTCCTGGCCTTAACACCCACACAAAGACATGTCCCACCTGAGGGGCTCAGCTGGCTGCATCTGGACTGCCCAGTTGTTTGGTAGGCTGTGGGATTCCAGCTCTGGTGTTACTGCTGGGAATTTCACAGCCAGCCAGGCAGAATTCCACAGCCAATAATTCATCCAGTTCAGATTATGTCATTAATTTAATGAATTGCTGTTGTGGAATTGTCCATAAAAAGCCATTCCATGGCTGCTGGAATTAACACTGTTGATGTCATTCAGTGTCTAGACTGATAAGGGGAATGACTGCAACCTTTTAGGCTTCTGGGGAGTATAGCTGTTTATATTCTGTATATATTTCTCCTCTGTGTGATAGAAAATGATCATTTCACCCATGCTGGAGTGAAAACCAGCTGCTGGTTGTACACCCCGGGGAGACTGGAGGAGGGAGTGTGAATCCAGCACAGAAATGCTGCTCTAGAGACAAAAACCCAACCCCCCAAACACAAGTTGTGCCTGAAACCAAACGAGGCTTCGCCCTGATGAGCCCCATAACCACCCAGTTAAACCACTGGAGAGGCCACAGAGAAAAGGGGTGGGGTGTTTTTCCCATCCAAATGGGAAGGGGCAGGTAGGATGAGCTGGGTCTCCTTGGTGCTAACTCTGCTTTCAGCCTGCTTCGCAACGTTTCCTCCTCTTCTTCTCTGTGTGCAGTGCCAGGCAGGGCAGGGAACCGGGTGAGGATGCAGACACAGGAGCCCGGCAGTGCCTCTGGGGGGATTCCAAAGCTTAAGGAGATTCTCAGAGCTGGGAATTGCCCCTCCCCCCCCCCAGTTTCCCAGGAGCCAGCAGTGATCACTGGTATTTGTCTAACGATCACTTTCTTCCAGGAGAGGTGGTGCCGGCGAGGAAACCACAAACCGATTGTAGCCTGTTTAGTTGTGTGTTCAAGTGGCTAAAATGATGTTGCCTCTTTTCTTCCTCCTCCTCCTCCTCCTCCTCTTTGTGCCTCTGCCTTGCCCATTCTCCTCCACGCATGCTTCTGGCTTCAGATCCTGCCTCTCCTAAGAAATGCAGAGCTCGCTTTGGCCTCAACCAACAAACGGACTGGTGCGGCCCGTGCAGGTGTGTATCAGCATCTCCTCCCTGCTGGGGTGCTCCTGGGAGAGGGGGTTTGGCTCTGTGTGTCCTCCCACAGCCATCCCATCACTGCTGGGAGCTGCTCCTGCTACGTGGGGTTGGGTTTTTTTCCTCTGGGTGTCCTCAGGAGCTGTTGGTTGAGCTGCAAGGGGCAGGCTGCACCCTGGGTTTCTTACCCGGGGCAGTGTTGGTGTGATGCTGTGTGTGTTCTTCAGCTGATGGACTTCCCTGGTCCCTTAAAAGCTTGTTGTCCAGGGTGGAGATCTCTCCTGACCCTGTTATGGGGTTTTTTTTTCCTGTTAGAAACCTTCCTGTCACATAAATAGCACCCCAGGGCCAGCAGTAAGTAGGTAATGGGCTGCTTCTTCCTTGTATTTCAAAACAAAACCAGTGCAAGATCTGGCTCTCCTTGACTCTGAAATGTCACAGGTGAGGGAAGCATAAAAAAGACAAGGGTTTGAAAATGCCCTGAGCCTCAGGCTTCTAGGGTATGGACATGGCCAGGAGACAGCAAAGCTCAGTGTATGAACCAAGTGCTGCCCAGTTTGCAGATGCAGCCCAGGGGGGCTTATGGACCTGGGCATCAAAGCACAGATTGGCTCCAGCCTGGACAGAGATCTGCAATTGGTCTCTCCTCACAAGTAATGAGTGATAGGGCAAGAGCAAATGGCCTCAAGTCATGCCAGGGGAGGTTTGTGTTGGAGCTGAGGAACAGTTTATTCCCCACAAGGGTTATCCAGGCCTGTCCAGGGCAGGGCTGGAGTCCCTGTGACCCCTGGAGGGGTTTCCAAGCCCTCCGTGGAGCTGTGGTGCTGAGGGCCATGGGGCAGTGGTGCTCTGACAGTGCTGGGGGAACAGTTGGACTTGGATCTGAAAGGTCTTTTCCAAGCCAAATGATTCTGTGATTCACAGCACGTTTTTATACCCCTGTATTGAGGACTAGCAAAGGCTGGAAGTGAAATATCACTTAATGTGCTTATTGCAGCTTAAAGTGACTCTGAGCTTCCCACACCTGAATCCCAGAGCACAGCCTGGATGGTGCCTGGCCACTGACCTTGCTCAGCCCCCTCCCTGCAGCCTCATCCTGCACCTCAGGGGTGCTGAGCCACAGCAAACCCCTCAGCTCCCCTCTTAGAATCTGGTTGACATCCCCAAGCACCAATCATCTCATTAATACTTCACCTTGAACGTCCAGAGAGGGTTTTTTGTGACCCCCCCTATCGCTCACACCGAGCCCAGGACTGCAGGGCACGGCCACAGCTCCGGGGGCACCTCCTCCAACTTCCCTCTGCCTTGGAACTCTTGGAATCCAGCTTCTCCTCTCTGCTGCTCCCCCATTAACCCAGCCTGCTGAAGTGCTCAGACACCTTCGCATGCTTTTAGTTGGTAACCCTTGCCTCTCCAGCCCTGGTTAGTGCCAGCTGTCCTGCCATCCCCCCTACTAACGTGCTGCCAGCTCAGGGATCCTGTGGCAGGTGCTCTGGGCATCACTGGAGAGCAACTTCCACCAGAGAGCATTTCCACTCTGTAGGTTAAAACGGGGTGATTCTGCTCTAGAGCTTTCACCCTCCTCTTCCTCACCCTGGGAAAACCACTCCAGGGAATTACAGCCCGTGTGGAATAACCTCCCAGTTAAATATTCAGAGCTCCCTGTGGGATTAATTGGGTCACCCTGGCTAACGATGACACCGACAGCAGCAATAGTGCTCCTCTTGTTCACAGCCAGTGCAAAGTCATGTTTAATACTGGGCTGGTTCCTATCTGTTTGAACACTGTCTGGTTTTTCATTAGGAAGATCAAAGAAAGGTGTGTGCCCACATTAGCAACTTCATTTGATCTAAATGAGACAGCCCGGGCAGGGAGCTGGACAGGAGGAAGATTCTTTTCAGCTGTAAAGTCATTCACACCATCTCCAGCTGAGCAATTGTCCCCCCACTAATATTAAGGTGATATCTGGAGAGCTCTTTTAAAAGTCTCCTGAGATGCTGGAGGACACAGGTGATGTGAGGCACCTGTCACACGAAGGGAAGGAAAACCAGCTCACGAGACAGTGCAAGGGACTGACTCTGGACAGCCAGGAGTGGCTAAAGTCACCTGGGCTATGAGATAGAACTGGAACTCGTGGTAAATACTCCTGGATTTGAGCCTAGTGAGCAGAATTATGAAGTGCTGCAGAGAAAAGATGTCCAAATCCCATTACAGGGAGGGTGCTGTGCCACCGGTGGCTTTGAGACCCCCTCTCCCAAGATCGTAAGACGCAGAGGGGAGTTTTTACACCCTCCTCCCCATCCCGCGGGTGAACGAACCCTCTGCATCCGACCTCCCCTGCCGAGCATCGCGCTGGTTCCGCGGCCTCCGAGCGGCCGCTTCTGCACCGCCCTTATGGCGCCGCCTGGCGGACACCGCGGGACGCGCAACCAGCAGCCCCCGGCCCCGTCCCGGCCGCCCCGCCGGGGCCGCCCTTGTGGCGCCGCCCTTGTGGCGCCGCCTGGCGGACACCGCGGGACGCGCAAACAACAGCCCCCGGCCCCATCCCGGCCGCCCCGCCGGGGCCGCCCTTGTGGCGCCGCCTGGCGGACACCGCGGGACGCGCAAACAACAGCCCCCGGCCCAATCCTGGCCGCCCCGCTGGGGCCGCCCTTGTGGCGCCGCCTGGCGGACACCGCGGGACGCGCAACCAACAGCCCCGACCCCGTCCCGGCCGCCCCGCGTTCGAGGGTCGAGACCCGGCCGCGTCCCTCCCTGATCGGGGGAGGGGGTGGCCGCGAATCCCTTCGCCTGGCTGCGTGCCTCCGGCTTGTGCCGAGCGCTGGCGTGTGACCCTGAACTCACCCTTTATTCACAGAGAACTCTCTCCACTGTTCTTAGGAGGAAAAAGAAGTGCATTCGGTACTTACAAGGAGAAGGACGCTGTGCCAGCCCAGTTTCTTCCGATGGAAGTGCTATAGACTCCCCTCCCTCTCCTCTGGACGCACTCCAATGCATCTCCTCTGCTTTTCCTTCAGACAAGCTTGCAGCCCCCGCTGACTCCGCACACAGAGAACAGCCCGACCCCTTCCCCGGCTCCGCTCACCTTCAGCCCACCTCCTGCTCCTCCAGACTGGCCACCAGCTCCTCCTCTGCACCCACAGAGTCCCCAGCCTACAGCGTGGCCTCCATGGGGACATAGTCCCGGGCACCCGGCCGCGTTGGCCGGGACACTTTGGGCACCTCGAGCTCTCCCACCTGCTTTCGCTGCCCGTTGACAAGGACCAGAGGCCCTTCCAAATCCCTCATCTCACTGTGCAAAGTTAGGCAACAGGAACACCTAAGGATGCTGGAAAACTCATTTGCTTCTTTTTATTATTTTTTTTTGGGGGGGGGGGGGTGTTAAAGATAGAAAAGTGATTTCAGAAACAAAACAAGGTAAAAAAAGTACGTGACCAAATTTGAAGTGCTGATGAGTAAACAAGCCTTTTTTTCCCTGCCCTCTGCTGATGTTTTTGGGTTTGTTTGGGGGTTTCCCTTTGTTGGTTTTTTTTGTTGTTTGATTGTTTGGGACTTTTCCTTTTTTGTTTTCACTGCATTAAGTTCAAGTATGGCAGAAAGCAGAGCCCAGCTCCCCAGCTTGCTGCAGTAGATGGTAGGTGCTCTCAGTCCCCCCTGCCTCCAGAGCTGCTTTAAACATACTCACTCGCTCACCACGGAGCTGGAAAAGCTGGAATAGGAGCAGTTTTTGTCTGAAAATTCCCAAGGCCATCTTTCTGATCTGAGCAGGTAACAGAGAAAGCCAATTATCTCAACCAACCAGGTCAGTTTGTTCAGCTGCTTGTAGGAGAACAGGAAGATGCTGTTCCAGGCACCAGGGCTCTCTGCAGACACATCCCAGGCTGTGAGGGTACAGCAGGGCAGAGGAAAGGGAGAGGAAAAGGAAGAGGAAAGGGAGCTCTGGCCAGGCAGCCAAAGCCCAGGGTCAGAGGGCAATTGGTTGCCACCTCCTTGGAGCTGCCCCTGCAGACAGAAATCTCACCAGGAGGGCAGAGCCTCACCATGTCCTGCCACTGCTTTGGCAGCCAGGCAGTGTGGGCTGGTTGCCCCTGGCACTCTGGTAGCCCCTAGCCCAGGGCACAGGAGAGGTGCTGCCCCTGTCCCCAGGGGGTCTGGCAGCAGAACCCCCTCTGCCCTGCTCTGAGCTTCAGGCCCCCATCTGCAGGAGCCTCTGCAACAGCAGAATTCCTTTTGTTCCCCTGGTTTGGTGGATAACTTTAAAAATCCCTTATTCTAGTGTTTTCCCAAGACCCTTCCCCTGCCCAAATGGTGCCAAACATCTTCCCTCCAGCTTCAAAATGTTTACCAGCTTCTGGCATTTGATTTCTGGTTTCAGCTTGGTAAACACAATCCACTGTGGGCAGACTGGGATCTCTCCCTGAGCAGATTAATCCCAAATTAATCCGAATTCTTCATTTAATCCAGATTCACAGGCTTCTCACAGAGACCACAACCTAGTCCAGTGCAGTTTTTTTTCCCCCCACTTGAAAGAAACAGATCCTAGACTGCTGAAGAGAAAAAAAATCACCACAGAGAGGGACAAAGGGGAAGGGTGTCTACTTTTTTCTACTCTACAGAATAGGTTTGAGAGTAGTGAATACAAATTAATTAGTAATATTATTGTAGAACTGCAAGAGATTTCAGAGGACCTTTATAATGTACAAAATATTTTTATATTTTTTTTTCTTAACAGGAAAACACCCTAATTTTTTACATTTTAAAGATGTTTATGCCTCAGAGATTGAAAAGATCAAGAAAAAAAACAACCACAAACCTGTAGTCTTTTGAGCAGCTTTGGGTTAATTCCCTTTATTTAGATACCTTTGCTTAGGGTAGGGTAGGGTTTTTTTTTAATCCCAGTTTTAGTTTAGAAGATCTCAAGCTGTTGCTTTATTCCTCTCCTGCATAAATGCAGTTTCAGAAGCACTGACTGAAAAAAGCTACGTCCACAAACCTGTCAAAATGTTTGCAAGGAGTCACTGAAAGTTGGAAAAAATCAGTTTGAACCCTTGAAAGTTGGAAAAAATCAGTTTGAACCCTTAGAGCAGCAGCATGATCTGACCCCACTGCCAACTGTGAGCTTGGCTGGGTCCTTCCTGGCACTCAGAGGGTTAATTGGAATTGCACTGGATCCATCAGCAGCCTGCCCCTTTGGAAATGATCTTGGCAGCCTTGGAACAGCAGAGTGCTGAGCAGGGGAGCTCAGCAGCCTCTTCCTAGGTTGGATCCAAGCTTCTTTATCACTTGGTTTTAAAAAAGAAAAAAAAAAAAAAAAGGAAAAA
>JAOEGS010002062.1:61155-87014 GCA_025447755.1 Corythornis vintsioides | reverse complement strand
TCATATTATAGACAGGCCATATTTTATGTTCATATAGGCTTTGGGAAGAATCTGGATCCTAATTTACCAACACTTTTGGGGGATTTGTTAATTGCTGTAGTAAATAAAAATTTGGATTTGCAACGATGAGCAGGGAACAGGTTGGATGAGAGAGAACTTCAAATGTTCATGTTAGCAGAGAACTTCAAATGTTCATAGGTCTTGAGTTTGAGACCCTTTTTCATTTCCTGGAAAGTTAAAATCTCATTTGCAAAGCCTCTGTGTTTGAACACCAAGATCTTTTATAATCGGTAAGAAGTATTAGTGATGCACGCAAGAAGCTTGAAACAAAAATGAAAATGGAATCTGTCTCATGACTCACAGTCTCATGTTTTAAAACCAAAGGCTACTTACAGGAGGCTGATTATTTAATTTTTTTTTTTTTGACTTAACTTTTTGAAGCTCTTTGAGGTTCAGAATAAACACTAAATCAGTTTAAGTTGGTTGAGGTAGAAAGTAGCCAAAAAAGTGTCAGGAATTATTTGACTGAGCAGTTACATTATTCCTTTCTGTGATCAGTTCTCAATTTTTAATGTGCTTTGGAATTAACTGTTTGGGACAGGAGAGGTTAAAACACTAAGACAGGAGTACAGAAGGCAAGAATGGTTAAAGAATTGAAATTGGGCCTGTGCAATTACATCTGGGGAGAAAAAATAGTTTAACCTAAGATGTCAAGTGTACAAACTGCTCTCGTTAGTTTGTATAATTAAAACATACTTTCCTTGCAAAAGGGTGCTTGCTGCTAAATACATGTCTGGAAAAAAATATAGCCAGAAAATGAAGCAGATCTTTGTGCTAAAAACAGACAAAAAGTTGGCAAATGTAAAATAAAATGTAAATTTGAACCACAGTTGCTTTTTAAAAAGGTGTGTGGCTCTGCTGTTTTTCTTACTTCTTTACAGTGAGGGTGACAGAGCCTGGAACAGGCTGCCCAGGGAGGTTGTAGAGTCTCCTTCTCTGGAGATGTTTAAAACCTACCTGGACAACTTCCTATGTGACCAGATCTAGGCAGAACTGCTCAGGCAGGGGCGTTGGACCAGATGATTGAGGTCACCTCCAGTCCCTGACATACTGTTATACTGTGTGATACTGTGAGTGGATTTATACATGTTAAGGTCAAAGCAGTGTAATGACTTTGGTAGGGACAGAGTTAATTTTTTTCCTAGCAGCTTGTATGGTGCTATATTTCAGATGTAGTAAAATGACTAAACACCAAAACTGGACTTTTTGGTAGAAATTGGTTATATAAGTAAAACTGCTGCTTTGTGGCCAATGTTTCCATTTCCTTTTGTATACTTTGCAGTCTAGACAGGTCCATTCAACCAGCAAAATGTAAGGCTTATTTCACCTAAAAAAAAAAAAAAAAAAAAGAAAACCCATTCCTACTTCAGAAGTAGTTTTGAAGCTGGAAGGGAAGAAAAGACTAAAAATGCATTGCTACTGACAATGAGAAGGGCTCTTGCTCTCTGACAAATTGGTCACAGACAAGAAACCCTCTTTTTGGCTCAGAGGCTTGCATAGGTCACCCCGAGACACTCTTGGTCAGTAGGAACTGGGTTAGTAACATTTGGAAACTGGTTTTGCTGCCTGTGGCTGAAATAGTTAGGAAGAGGTCAGATAGGTTTGAGATAGACCCAGGCTGTGGGCCACCAACAGGGCACTAGTGCAGTGTTCCTGCATGGCCCAGGTGGACTTCAAAGGGCAGCTATGTCTGTGTTGTAAAGGAGTAAGTAGCAGTAGGTGCTGTAAACACATTCTGGTGGGAAACTTCTTCATGCATCACTTGAACTCCTTGTTATGGGCTGGATATCTAACAGTTTTTCTAGGAGCTGATCAACTTTGATCTGTGGTGTGGTGTGAACATGATAGAAACAGGACATGCTATGGCTGCATTAGCTGCAGGCTGCTTCATGGGGGGTTTCAGGTGTATGAGAGACAAATAGCTCAAAACAGGGAGCAAGACAATGATTTTCTAGATTAATTACATCTCTCTCCTATACCTAGTATTTTAGATCTATTCTTAGAATATCAGAGGAATTTCTCAGTGAGTTGTAGATGTTTCTGCCTGATGGTTTCAATGAAGCAAGGGTTGGTGTTCTCTCTGATTAATACCCTTGTCACCCAACAGTGAGGTGCAAGAAATGTAAAGCACTTAGTTTAAAATGATGCTTTGAGTACTACTTTGATGTCTGATGTTCTTTAAATCACCTGATTTTAAATGCTGGAACAATATTTTGAAACAATTAGTGCTTTTTAGGTTGGATTATTGCTCAAAAAGGAATCCTAATGATAACTTCTTGGTGAGGGAGAAGTAGCTGTGCACTGCCTAAAAATGTGAAGTGTTTTTGAGGAGTGAACTATTTCTGTTACAGGGAAACATAACATATTTTGTTTGTTTGTTTGTTTCTCTTGTGTTGCAGAACTGTGTTTTCTTTTTAGCATGTGTAGAAGGAAACATAGTGTTTTCTGCATCTTTGAGCTATTTCAGTTTGCATCTTTGAAGTAATGTTCAGACTGTATATTTCCTGTTCTGACTTATTGGGGGGTGTTTTATAATCACTATTTTTTATTGATTAACTTATTCACCTACAAAAATATTTGATATTTACTCTTGTTAATTTCTTAGCATGTGCTGAACTTCATTTAATTCAAAGATCTTGTGATTTTACAACAGTTATTAACCAGGAAAATATTTATTAATTTGTAAAGGGATATTAACTCTGATTTGCAAAGAGAGAAAGCACAGTCTGCAGTGTTAGCAAGAGCTGATAGTATAAATTGAATAAGTTGGGATTTTTGACTTTGTCAGGAATCTCATTCAAAACAGAAATTGGCCAAACATTGTCCTGATTTTAATTTTGTCCTCAGATGGAGTTTTCTGTTCCCATTTTGAACAGATGCTCATTATATGGGGGGCAGCAATTCAAATGAGAAATTACAAGCTCTTCTGTTTAGTTTTAACAACTTGCTGCATTGGTATTTTCCCCCTTTTAATTACTTCAGTCATGGAGATAGTTCTGGCACTTTTACTCTCACAGTCTTACCCAATATTTTTATATTTTATACTCTCCAGGGCTTTCTTCAGGGTACTTCACCTACATGTTACCTAAGGTTCTTGAACTGTTCCCAGATATTCTCAAGCAAAGGCTGGGATGTGCCTTCAGCTTTTGCCCCATTATTGTATTTGTGTAGCAAGTCTTCTGTCTGTTTTGACTTTTTTTAGGCACTCCGTCTCAGTAATGTAGCTATGGCAAAAACCACCACTGGTCAAATAGTAAATCTTCTATCAAATGATGTGAACAAATTTGATCAGGTAAGCAGTGATACAGATCTTTCCAAAGAGCTGAAGAAATTGTGGGGTTTGAATTAAGAAGCTTTTGTTTACAACTGGTGATTAAGTGTTTTGAACATTTATTCTTGTTATTTCCTGAATCACAGGAGGAGAAATACTCTCTTAAAGTGTGGGACAAAAACATAATTCCCCCTGCCCTCCTTAGTATTGTCTTGCTGTTTTCCTAAGCTCAGAGAAACATTGGTGTATGAAGATAAAATAAAATCCATGTGGTAATTTACTTAGCTTCTGGAGGTTAGACACCTACATGTACATTTAGGTCTTTGATGGAGAATTCTCAGTGGATGTCTCAGCACCTGCCACAGGCAGTGATGCTTCCTGAACTTTGGGTTTAATTTTTTAGCTAAGAGCAAAAGCTAATTTTTGTTTCTTAACTATTTGTCTAGGTAACAATTTTCTTGCACTTCTTGTGGGCTGGACCAATTCAAGCTTTAGCAGTAACAGCACTTCTGTGGATGGAGATAGGCCCATCATGTCTTGCAGGAATGGCAGTTCTGATTATTCTTCTCCCTGTCCAGACCTGCATTGGGAGGCTTTTTTCTTCCTTAAGGTAAGATAGCAGGTGTTGGATTGTAGGTATTTTTTGTCCTGAGTTTTAAAATGTGCATGCTGGATGGAGGTGGAATACTGCTCTGAGATCAGCTTCTGTCTGGTGAGCATTTTGAAATTGCTTTTGTTGTTGTCAATGTTTTTCATAGTTGCTAATGTAAGATTTCTGAATTCCTGTTTAGGGGCTTGAAGTGGTCTGGCTTCCAGACATGCTGGAGATAACCTGCTATTTATGAATTGTCCAGTATATTAAGAGTCGGGCTACTTCTGCAGCTACCTTTCTGTAGATCTTGGCTTAGAGTTTTGTAATCCCTTGAACTTTGCCTTCCTGTGCTGATGCTTAGGGAGTGATTACTGCAAAAGAAATACTGTCAGTCCTTCTCATAAGTTTGACTTACTGGTTTGATACAGAAGTTGCAGCAGGAAGCTCTGAAGGTTTTCTGTGCAAAGATCCTGCTTTCTCTACTCTGAGATAAAGATTCAGAGAGGGAAAAGGGGAAGGAACTGGGAAAGAAAAGAAGAAAAAAAAGTACAGTGGTGGTTTTGATGCCAGCTATGAGGTTTCTAACTGTAAGGTTTTAGGCTATGGAGACCTAAAATGCATTTGCAGTAATTTTCCACTATCAGACAAATTTAATTTGTTTTTATGTGACTTCCTCAAAAAAACCAACAAAACAAAACTTGCCTCAAGTGGAATGCTTAATTATATCTTCAGTCCTCTTGCTTACTAACTTCTTGCTTACTAACTTCCTTGTGTAATTAATCATGCTTTAATAACATCATGAGTTTATAAGTGGCTTTTGCATCTTTTGGTGTTTACTGTGTATGCATATGCTTAGTAATGTTATCTGTCTTTGTTGCATTTGTATTCAAGGTGAATGTGTTCCTTCTAGTTCTTTGGATGAGTAAAACTTTTTATAGTGAGCTTGTTTTCAAGTAGTTTTCAAGTAGTTTTTACTACTTGTTTTCAGGTAGTATTTTAAGCCAAGTTTTCCAGAGGCATTTAGACAGGCATTGCTATTGCATGGCTAGGTATGAAGAGAGAGCTAAGAATGACAGAATGAGACTGATCTGTAGACTTCCTTCTATTTGTATTCACTGTGATAGTCTTCAGCTACTGTGCTCACATGCTGTTTCTCAAATAATGAGCCATTCTGTGTTCTCTGTCAAATTTTTAGGTGTTTCTTTGTTGTTTTTTTTTTTTTGACAAAACTTGTTTGTAAAACACTTCCAACATACTCTTGCATGTGTAATATGCATGTGTAAGTATCAAGCTACCTCACTGTTTGGTTCTTTACTTTTTTGAGGTATTGAGCTTTGAGTAAATAGTTAACCTAGCACTTAACCAGTGCCTTATCCATCGTGGTAAGCCTGATTATCCCCATTTTACAGATGGGAAACTGAGGCACAAAGAGGTTAAGGGACTTGTCCAGGGTCAAACAACAAGGTGAAAAAAAAATTTCTCAAAGGTATGTATTTTAAAAGTTAACCAGTGGCAATGTACTGTTGTTTGGGTTTTCCTGCATTCATGAACAGCCACTTATGGATGCAATACAAAGGAAATAATTTGTTAACCAGAAAAAAACTTTTACTGGTCTATGTGTGTGCAGGTTTTTGTATTTGTGAATAGAAACGTGGAGTGAACAGGAGTTAATGGAAAAACCAAAATGGATTCCAGCTCCATAATGATGAGTGTGTTCACATGGCAGTTGCTGGGAATCTGTATGGATTTAAGAAAATCAGCCTATGAAGAAGTAATTGAAGGATTAAAGCTTTTGCTAAAATCCAGGCACACTCAATGTGGCAGCTAATTTGTGCTGTTATTCAGCAGTGTACTTGTGACCTGGTCTTCTAACACATATATGCACACCAGTTTATGATGCAGGGCTGTAGGAGTTTGCAGAAATGGATTCATTATCCTATGGAATGTTGTAGTGTGTTATGCAGTATTGTCTTTACCTTCACAACTACTAGAAGTTTTATTAAATACATATGACCTAATTTATTATTTGAGAAATAGTTTGAATATTAGACTGGAGACCATCTTTTGACATGTTTCTTCTGTAGAGCTCAAGCCTTTTCACTACTTAGCCATGCAACTATAATAAACTCAATTAGAGCCCTTTTGTGAGCTGTTTGTTTTGAGAATTGTTGTGCCATACATGATTAAAATCTGCCAAATATGCCTCTTGAGAGTAAAAAGGAATTCTGTAGCTTGCTTAATTTGAATGTTTTTTAGTATAATAGAGAGGACTTCTCAGACACCTGAATTCTCAGGTCCTTTCTTCTTGCACTCTTAAGTGTGCTTTATGAGTGGGTGGTTCCCAGTCATCCTGTTCTGTGTGTACTTTGAACATATTCTTAAAACTGGGGTCATATCTTACTCTGCTGTAAATTGCCACCAGTGCATTGGAAGTCTGTATTTTAAGCCATTATGTAATATCTCTGAAAATGTGGTTTCTGGGTGTACGTACAAAAAAAATTATTTTTACAATGAAGAGTAGTGTAATTATTAACAGAATAAACAAACAAACATACCAAAAAATCACTCCAAAATGAACAAACAAAACCAAAACACAAACACACACACACAAAAACCCAAACCCCAAAACCAAAGAAAAATACCAACACACCCTTTTAAACATTTTAAAGCAATTTGAAAGAGGATGGTTATTGTGATAACATTTCACTGGGATAACTGAAAAACTGGTTTAAGAGAACTAAAGCCTTTTTGATTCATGGCTTTTAAAAAAGAAATCTTCATTAACTTCATTATTTTTAAATCATCTTCAACCTTCTGTTATCTGGAGACCAACTCTGGAAGTAAGGTTTGAAAGGTGACTTAAAAGATAGCTGGTGAGAGTTGTTTGGTGCTGCAGGGACACGAACTGCAAAGGCTAAATTTTGCCTTTTGCAGTGGTAGTGTGTGTGTCTGAGGAGGAAAGAATGAGCTCTCATATTCTTTAAGGAATTATTTTTCTTTTACTATTCCTTTTGGAAAAAGGAAAAGAGCAAAGAGTCTCATTGCAAGTCAGCACAGCTGGTTTAGGCTAAGCTATCTTCTTCAGTCTTAATAAGAAGCCTTGATTGTATCAGAGCCAAGTTCCTACATTTCTTTTGTCACTTTCCTTGTATAAATATTTTGAATACCCTCCTTCAGGCATCCCAGTATCCCAATATTTATGGAACACTGGTGCTGAGAAGTTTGGTTTTTTTTGCAATGCCAAGCAGGCACCCAGAATTCTTTCTATTTCAGTACTTGAAACATGGCTGTTTCATCAGAGAAGTCTTCCAGGGGGCAAGTTAACCTGTTTATATATTTTTTTTCTTTTATAAACATGGTCTCTGAATCTCAGCTTTCATTGGTATGTACAAAATAAGTAATTTAGCAAGTAAAGGTATGTTTGATCAAAATAAGCCCTACTATACCTCGCACATAGTGAGCTATGTTTGCCTGCATGAATGAACTCAGAATTGTAATAGGCTTCATTAGCATGGTTAATGCATTCATTACATGGCTTCTAACTTCCAATGCTTTTTTGCTAATAATAACAGTGACTTTATTATTTAATTAATTAATTTCTTCCCAGTCTCTTCATCGTTGCAAACATAACGTGGGACTAAAATAGCTATGTATTTTTTTAGTGATAATTACAATTAATGATTAAATAGGATGTACTAAATAAAACCCCAAACACATATCTAGATTAGGTCTCAAAAATTATATTTTTTGTACTAAGCAATCTTTGCTTCAACTAGTGTTTATCAGCTAATCAGCTTTAAGATACTGTTTTAGGGAAGACTGTTTAATGCGATAACAATTCTGTGAATCCTCTTTACAAGTAAAAGCAAAAACTTCCTTAATATGGATATGTTAGGTGATTGTGATAATAGCCTTTCTCCTGTTGAGAATCTGAGATTTTTTCACTATGTGCTCTTGCAGAAGCAAGACAGCTGCCTTAACAGACATCAGGATCAGGACCATGAATGAAGTTGTAAGTGGTATGAAAATAATAAAGATGTATGCTTGGGAAAAATCATTTGAGGAACTTGTCAATGGTTTAAGAAGGTAAGTTTGGAAATATATACAGGTTGGTTTATGATCTGTCTCTGTTTCTGTTTTTTACATATTTTTTACATAAAAAACACCCCAACTTGTATATTTATGAATTCTGTTTGGTTTTGGGTTGATTTTGTTTGGTGGTTTGTGGTTTTTTTTGTTGTTCTTCCTTTACTGTTCTGTTTAAAACAGCAGCTAATAAACTGTAGTAGCTGTAATTGTTCCATTTCATCATCAACAGTTCTGTAAACTTATATCAAGGAGCCAATAAATAGTCATTTCCCTTCTGAGAACTATATGGAGTCAGACTTTGTTCTAAAATTTAGCATCCTCAGGTAGTATTCTGGTTCCTTTCCTGTGTTTTGAGGTTTTGTCCAAGCTATCTGAGAAGTACAAAGGGGAAAAAAGCAGCTCAGAAATTCCCTAGTTCTCAACTAGTAAGGTCACCTGAGTTTAATATCCTAAGATACTTATTTTCAGACATTGTCAACATCTGATTAAAACTTACTCATAAATTTGATTTGCTGTTGGTATTTGTGTTTACTTGACAGTATGGAAACATCCAATGCTAAAACATAACTGTAGGAGTTCAGGTGCATGTTCTCATTGAATTTTCATGTTGTGTCCCTCTCCAGTATATGAGTTGAAGGATGTTATCTTGCTGTAGATTCCAGATTTTTAATATTTTTTTCTTTTTAAATGGATTTATTTCCTTTGCATCCATGTATAAGCTTGCAAGCTTGCTAATGTTCCCCAAGACATTTCTTACCATGCACATAATCCTTTCCTGCTTCAGATTATAGGATCTTGTGCTGATTGAATGTTCTTGATTGATTGAAAGCTTTGTTCTCTTGCATGGAGCCAAAGAGGATATTCTTTATTGAAGGCTTCCTCAGTGGGTGTATTTGCATCACAAAACTAGATTTCCAAGTTCAACACCTCATTAGAATTAGAAGCTTCTGTTATGATAATGGAAAGAAATAAGCTCTTCCAAAACACATCTTGAGCCCTCTTTTCCTTCTTTAAATGTGCTGTGGAAAACTGTAATTAAAAGTTTAAAATTCATCCAGGTGATTTATTGCCCAGTATTTTCTTGACAGGTGCTTAAATGACATCAGAACTCCTCTGTTACTCTTTTTTTCCTGTGGCTGTCCCTCTTAGTTTCCTTTTATATAACTTCATGCTTAAGACAGTGAACTATATTATATACAGCCTGTGGGTAGGCTGTTATTTATCTGATAGTTATGATGAGTAGCACAAAGAACTTGATGATTATCCACAGATAGCGAGAGGATTATTAAGGATTATTAGAGGGTGGGAAAAGATTTTCATCCAGGATTGTAAAAATAATTGAATTAGACCCAATTCAAATAGTTTACATACAAATGTTCTTTCACTGTACTCTGGAGGAGATCAGAGATTGTGAGCCCTTAAGCTGAAAAAATAAGTCTTGGAAACTCTTTGAAAGTCTGACAATTCAGCCAATTTGGCAAATATAGTGGGAAAGTTGCTTAACTAGTTTTCCAGTAGAGCATCCTGTATCCCTCTCTCTGACAAGTGAGGACTTAATTTACTTCAAATTGTATAATCGTAACTTAAGCTTCTAATCTTATGACATAGTTCTAAGTGGAAAGTAATCAAAATGATCAGGATTTTCCCTGAGAATTGCCAGAATATTTGGCAAGAGAAATTAGGAATTGTTTCAGAATTTTATAGTCTATATTTTTTTAAAGCAGGTAAAATCAGAATATTTGGGGAAGGAGTAAGTTATTATAGCTTTCTTAATAAAGAAAAACTATTATTGAGAAGTTAGTCTGATGGCATTCAACTTCTAGGTAATGCAGTAACATTTTGAAGGTTGTACTGTATTAGTCATTTAGAAGTAGAAACTGAAATTTCACTGAGTGGAAATTGAGAACATGCACATCAGCAGCTTTTCAGTTGCTAGAGGGACACTTAAATGTCTGTGTAGTACTTCAGTCACTGTTTAGCTTGGGTAATGGCTGGCAGAACACATGGCCTCACATATCAGTATCTTCTGAATTATGAAGCAGAATTCCTAGAGCAAAAAAAGCCAGGAGCAGGGTCCAAATTGGGAAGGATTTAGACTGAGATCAAAGAAAATACCACCAGTCCTCTGGTGCAGCCTGGAGCAGCAGCTGAGTTACTTAGGCCATAGGTGAACTCTTGATCACGTAGAAGTTACCCATTTTTTTCAACTTTTTGGTCTTGCCAGACAACTCTACTGAATTTTGATATCACAAGGATGGGGAGTTTATGGGTGCTTGGCCTTAATACAGATTTGTTTTTATTCCTCTCTGCTTTTGTACAAAACCTAGAATGATTTGAGCCATATTAGAATTTGAATTGAAATATTAATTTGACCAAAGCAGAAAAAGAGTATTTTAGTTTTCTGTCTCTAAAAAATAATTCTTTTCTATAGCTACTAAGATGTGAAATGTAACAATTTTCCCCACTCAATTTCTAGGCCTTGAAAATTCTGTTGCTTACCATACAATATACTTTCTTTACAGATCTTTACATATGGGGTGGGGTGAGGGGAGGAGAAAGGGTATAAAATTCAGTGAGTAGATTTCCCTCATCCTATTGTTCAGGGCAACTGTAACGTTAGAGATTGATGTGGTTATTTATATTTATATTTTGCATTTTTAGGAAGGAGATTGCCATGGTTATGAAAAGCTCCTACCTTCGAGGACTGAACTTAGCCTCTTTCTTTGTGGCAAGCAAAATAACAGTGTTCATGACTTTCATGGCATATGTACTACTTGGCAATGTTATCTCTGCAAGTCGGGTGTTTGTTGCAGTGTCCCTGTATGGGGCAGTGAGACTGACAGTGACTCTCTTCTTCCCGGCTGCTGTGGAGAGAGTATCAGAGGCAGTGATCAGCATACGTCGAATCAAGGTATGGTTGTACATGTTGAATGGTACCTGGGTTTCTTCTTGTATTCTTACACAGTTTTAATGTCACCAACAAAAGCAGCCTTATTTTAGTTCTGCAGTTCAGGATTTTTAATGAAATAACCTGTTTTCATAGAATCATAGAATGCTGGGGGTTGGAAGGGACCTGGAAGATCATCTAACGTGCAGGTTGAAATACAGGAGAAAAGTGTGTGTGCAGAGAGGTGGTGGAGACATTTTGGAAGTAGGAGGAATATGCATACAGGTAGGCAGATATGTTGGGATTGAGAGCTGGAAGACAAAGCAGGCAGATGGGAGCTGGAGGATCCATATTCCATGTGCTCTGCAATGCCCTGTCAGCTCACGTGGAGCCTTTGTGCCTGCTTTCAGTATTGGAGTGAAGACTCAAACTCAGTAAGGAGTAATGCTGATGGTTTTGGCAGATGGACTTAATTTTGTTTAGTTTGCTGTTTTAGTATGTTGTGAATAAAATACTCAAAAAGGGGGTTTTTTTTCACTTTTCCCCTCACCCTACCTGCAGAGCATCTGAGAGCTGATTTTGTGAAGATATTTTTTTGACTTTTGTGAAGAGATAGGTGAACTCATTCACTTCTGTGATACAGCAGTAGGCTCAAGGTCCTCTCCCAAAACAAAGTGAGAGTGGTTGTTTCTGAAAGGGTTATTTTGGCAGACATGCAGAAAAAAGTTTCATCTGGGTGCAAAAGATAGAGGTTCATCTTTCAAGGACCCATTCATATCTCAAGCTAATGTTTACTTCTTGACCTCCTGTGGATGGTACCAACTTTTATTTTTCTCACTATGGAAGATCATTAAGTACAAAAAGAATGGAAGGATGTTTTTAAGATAAGTTAAAAAGTCTATAAGGCTTAAGTTTTTGTATTTGAAAATTTTCTCATGTTGTTCCCCACTGTTTTAAATTTTATGGTGTTAACCAAATGACTTTTTAAAAAAAAAATTGTACTAACTAGCTTTATCTGAAATCTTCCATATGTGATACTGTAACATTTTTTAGTTAAATGGCTAGCTAGGATTTATATCTGGAATGAATGCTACTGCTAGAAGTAAAGTTCCTGGTAAACACAGCAAAAATGAGAGACCAATTCCTTCCTTATGGCAGCTGTGGTACTTCAGTCAGCCTCTAAATCCAAATTACACTTTGGGCATGTTCTCTCAAGCCACTCACCCCAGTACTGATGTAGTCTGTGTCTGAACTTTCCCTGCCCACCACTCTCTTACCCTATGTTGTCTTTTCCACATGTACCCGTATGGGCCTGCCTGGCTAAAGGAGTACTCAGCAGTGCTCACCTGGCCAGATTGCTCAGGCATGTGTGGCTTTGAACTTCTGCCTTTTGGTGGAGATATATGTGCATGGAGTTTGCAGACTGCTGCATTAACTTGACTGCTTGACTTCTCACTGTGCTCTAAAATGATACCTGCCAGCTGGAGTTGGAGCAGTTACCTCTGTGCCTGTTAACACTCAGCAACACTCTTCTGCCCTCCCATGGCTCCTGGCATCCTCCTTGTCTTAGGTACTGACTTCTGTTAAGCTTTCAGCAGCTCTGTCACATCTACAAACTGTTAGCAGGACATTATTCCCAGAAAAACAAGATAAGCCTTCACCATAAAAGCAGTGGAATGATGAGATGTTGTAGTGGGGTTTCACCTCTTCCTCATGGGAAGAGAGAATCAAACAATTCTAAGGTTTGTCAGTGTTTTAAGGAAAATATGGCAAGTTCTTAAGGACTATTTGCTTAATGAATTCTGTTTTGTTGAGCAGATGATTGTTAGAGTCCTGTAGTACATTTATGCTGTTAAATCTGCACTTTTCTGGGGACACATACACTCAGCTAGTTAGAAGTACATGAAGGAGTTGTACATTGCTTTGGAAATAGAATTCCTTGATCAGTTTGTGGTTGTTTTTTTACCACCCCCACCAATTAATGTTCTGCATGTTGCTTCCCAAAACATCTGCTTGGGTTCCTTTCCCTTTCTCAGTCTCACATTGGGCAATATCCTGTTCTTTTCTTTTTATTGCAGAACTTTCTGATACTTGATGAGGTCTCACACTTCACACCACAACTGCATGGTAATAATGAGAATATCATTCTTCATGTTCAGGATTTGACTTGCTATTGGGATAAGGTAAATTTACTTCTACTAAATGTCAAGTATATTGGCCCCACAGGCATTTGAAGTCTAAAAAGCAGTGTGTCTATATATAGTGTTTGTATTTCATCTCTTGTACGTGAGAATCTTTTAGTATGCTAAACTAACTCTTTAGATTAGTATTGAAAACACCATCATTTACATCTTAAAAGTAGCTATTCCTGAATATTGTACTAAAAGCAAAATCTAGTCAATTAGTCTAGAATAGCACAGTATTATGCATCTCAGATCTGAAAGCTTTAGAGACTTGTCTGCAGGTATTTGTGTATTTTAATTGAGACTGTTCAGTTACAACTCGTTCTTTGCTTAAAATGCACCAAAGCCACCAAATGACTAGGAAAAGGGACAACACACAGGTGATAAATCTGTTAAGGATTCTTTTCCTTAAGAAAGGTGTCAATTGACTGTTGTTTCTGTTTTAAAACTGCAATTTCTAAAGTCAGCAGCAATTTGTGATTGTTGTACCTATTATGAGCTGCCAGTATCCTTGCAAAAGGGAAGCTTAAGTATCCATAGAAATGCTGCAAGGTCTAAAACCCACTTCCTCTACAGGTACTGTGTGTCCCCCAAGTAATATAAAATGTGAAAACATATGTGAGGATCTACCTATTATTACTACTACAAAAGAAAATTTCTGTTATCTCAGAACTGTCCTGGGACATAAAGCTTTCTGAGACATGGAACTGATTTTTAAAATTTAATTGATATGAAAAACTTCCTGGTTAATACATTCTAATGCAAACTGGAATGCATTTCTTAACCTTTGTTTTCTTCCCAAAGCAACATTGGTACCACTGTTAATTTATAGCAAATGGTTGCATAATATGCCCATAAAACACCTTCTGTTTTTTTGGTTTTTTTTTATGAGTTGTTTATATTGCATGAAGCAAGGCAGCATAACTGGATTTACTGGTTTCTTTGTGATTAAAAAAAAAACCAAAAACCAAACCACACACAAAACTATTACTGCAATTTTATTTGTTGTATTTAAATGCAGTATACATGGGAGAAGAATAGTACTCCCAGAACTATTAAGAACTGCTCAGAAAGTTTCTCTTATTTTGCATCATTGTAAGAGTATATAATTTTATAGAGTTGCTCACTGAAAAGATGGTTAGTTCTGAGAGAGGAGCTATGGAAGGAATAATAAAAAAAATGAAGTAATCAACTTGACTTGCTGCTCTGACTAGGTTTCTCAACACTCTTTGGATCTCTGTCCAGACTCTGTAGAGCTGGATGATATAGATTTTTTTTTAAAAAAGATTGTGAGCCAAGAGAGATACTACAACCAATTTGCATATTCAAAGTCACTGAAACTTAAAAAGAGATTATTAGCTAGGCTTCTAGGAAAACAGCTAACATGGTGTATTAGAGTTTATCAAAAGATAAACAAAACCAATTAATTAATGGTCACACTCTTGTTTTGCTAAGGCAAGTATTGAGTCCCACAGGCTATTTTGATACCAGCATGGAACTAGAGATTCTTCACTGTGGGTTTTTACTGATGTGCCTTTGGTTTACAAAACTGTGTCTGCTCAGCTGAGCAACTTGAGATTTAAAATTCAAGCATTTTAACAGAGGCCAAATTTATCTCTTGAAATTTTAGTCACTTAAAATGAGGAGCCTAAGTAGCATTGTACTTCTGTGCAATATATGATCTTTGTATCCCTTAGGTGGGATGAATTGCTTCTTTCTCTTCACCATAGGATATATAAGGGCTGCTCAAGATCACCTAAGGAGTTACTGTCCCTGAAGGGGTCATTCTTGTGTCCTTCTGAGCACCTCAAACTAAGAAAGATATCAAAGTGCTGGAGGGTTCCAAGAGAAGGGCAGTGAAGCTGGTGAAGGGTCATGGGAGGAAATGTCTTTGCACTTTTGTGAATACAGAACCACAACTTCAAGAGGTCTAAAGACAGGCTGGTGTATCTGAAAGCTTATCTATATTTTCCATGTAGATTACTTAATTTATGAAGAGATATTTTTCTTCCTACAAACTTTGCAATAAAACAAGCAAAAATCCTTAGCAGCCCTGAGTCATTTCCCCTGACCTGAACACTAGCAGAGCACCTGAATTGTGTGCTTTGGACTGACAAATCAAATTCATGATAAAATGCTGTTTGGGAGGGGGTGATGGAGAAAAGGAAAAAAGCCCCATGGGTGCCACCTTGTGGAAATAAATAATAGCAACAAAAATAGTTTTGCAGAGTTGGACAACACAGTTTTGGGTTCTCACAGCATGACTGCTGTGGTGGGAACACTGTGGTGGGAACACTGTGGTGCTTTTGTGAGGTGGGAGCTGTCATGGGGGAGATGCAGACTTGAGTTCTTCTGGCATGAGTGGAGATGTGTGTACTAGCCCAGCTCTCCCCACTGTGGTAGGTATAGGACACACTGTGTGTCTCTCCCAAATGATTTGAAACAAGTTGCAAGTTTCCCCTTGTCACAGTCCCAGAATTTGGTCATGGAGCATCTTTAGTGAAAAGTTAGGGGGTGACTTCATTAGCCTCTTGATCTTCAAAAGGTAGCTAGAGATTCTAAGCAGTCTTCAAGCTGGTAAACTAGATATTCTTCACCTTGCTCTTCTTCCTTGAAGCTTAAAGATGGGTTTTCATGTAGTTCTTTTATAACAAAAGTTGTGGGGTTTTTTTTATCTGCATATATTTTCCTGTCTGTATTTTAGTGTCAGCCGTGCTCAATGTGGTCTTGGATGCTTGTAAAGGGAGATCCTATTATAAGAGTGCTTTGCTTTAATGAGAGGGAGCTGCACAAGGCCCTTAGGAATTGTGCTTTAGCATAGCTATTAAAGACAGGAGCATCTTTCCTTTTCACAAGAAACAGGAATTCTTAAATCCTTGATACGAAAGGTATAAAATATGTTGTGAAGTAAGTTCTTATCAGTACTATAACATAAAGGGTAGACATACTAAAAAGGAGTATGAAGAAAACAATCCTGGCCTAGTGTATTTCCACAACACCAGCGCCTTGGCCAGCAGAGAGCTCCTGTTTCCGAGGCTGCCACCCCAGCCTTGTGCTGAGCTGCAGAGAGGGTTTTTGGGTTCTTTATTCCCTGAACAATATTTTTTCTATGTGAGAAAAGATGCTTAGATGAGCCTGAGCTGAAAAGTAAAATGATGGAACAGAATTAGTTCTGTTGTAACTCAAACCAGGACACTGTGTTACTTGTTTGTGGTGAAGGAGCAGGGTCTTTCAGAAGTGTCTGTGAATTACTGAAGAGGGAAACTGTATGCCTGAAAATCTGGGGGACATATGGGTTGCTAATTAGTTGTGATTTATGTGCATTGTTTTCTCTTTCTCAAATCCAAAGAGTTTAGAAACCCCAGCACTTCAACAACTTTCGTTTACTGTCAGACGAGGGGAGTTATTGGCTGTGATTGGTCCCGTAGGAGCTGGAAAAGTAAGTTTCAATGTTTAGTCCATTCTGTGGGGTTTTAATGAGTCTGTTAAACATGGCTAGAAGCTTGAATACGTACTGTTCCTTTCTGTATATAACAATACACTTCACATCAAGATGCTGGCATTCAAAACATGGTAGATGTTCTTCTGGGGAGGGAAAAGATGGGTCAGAGTTAAACAGTACGTTATACATTGCTTCTGGACTGCTTGTAAAGGCTATCAGTGCTTTCCTGATAGCAGTAGTTTAAGTGACAGGGTGAAACAGGCCAGTAAACAGCTCAATTTCTGTGATTTTAATGTCTTGAATGTAGTCAGACTTTTCAATTTTATTTTATTTTTTTTTGTTTGCTTTTTCCAGTCTTCGCTTTTAAGTGCTGTGCTTGGTGAGCTGCCTAAAGACAAAGGTTTGATAAACGTTACTGGAAGAATTGCCTATGTTTCTCAGCAGCCTTGGGTGTTTCCTGGTACAGTAAGAAGTAATATACTGTTTGACAAGGAATACGAGAGAGAAAAATACGAAAAAGTTTTAAAAGTCTGCGCTCTTAAAAAGGTATAGTTTTTATCTTTGTTTATTTTCTCTATCTTTATTTTTGTCTTCAAGTTCTTTCAGACTTGTGGTACATGCTGCAGTATATAATATGTAGAATTGATTATTGTTAACAGCATCTGAAATAAATCCTAATGCTTAACAAATACGTGGAATTCACACATTCTTGTAATTCCTAAAAGATTCACTAGAGGGAGATGTAGCTTCTGTGAAGCATAGACAACTTTGGAAAAAGCTAGTCCTAATTACTGGATTTCATAATAATGTTGACCCTTTTCACTGGTATTGTGGTAAGTGTGTGTGTGTAAATGCAATAAAAGGTAGAAAACAAATGCTCAGCTAACACTGTTAGAGATTTCCATTTTGTAAATATCCTGTAGGCTTTTTAAAAAATAAATGTCATGCAATACACGTGTTATGCATTACTAATGCCTATCAAAAGAACCTTAGTGCTATATATTGGAGAACTTGCTGTGCCCAAGTAGTTTTATGAAAAAGTATTTTTGAAAGGTCTGTGTGCAGAGGAGTTTGTGACATGAGATATAGAAGAGGATTAAGCCAGATTTGTCAGGAAACAGATAATTTGCTTGGCAGCTAAAAAGGTTTTATGCAGCATGTTATGATATTCCTGTCAGCAGCAACACAGGTGAAAAGCAGATGGCTGGTGATGAAAAAATTTTTGCAAGCTTTTTACACATGGTAGATAGAGTTTTAATATATCCTGCTGATATTCAGTCATATACCGTTGTCTAAACTTAAGGTTTTAGTGTTTTTAGAAGACAGCAAACTGCATTGAAAAAAAACCCCAAACCACTTCATATTTGACAGTAGATTTGCTTTCATCATTTTCTTTTGTATTTAGGTATCTCATAAAAGCTGTGAATAAACTTTCAGAATATGTTTCATAGCTTAATATAAAATTTCTCAATTTCCTGAATAGGAAATAGAATAATATGACATAGAACACTGTAATTTTGTTCTCTTACTTGTATTGCCAAGCCCCACAAATTAAACAAATTTGTGTGTTAAATATTGTGGTTATGTCTCTTGGATACAGAGGAGTAAGAATAAAAATAATGTAGTTTTTGAGGACATTGGCAAATGATAATTTACTGATAGTAGTTTGGTTTTGTTTATTGCGACAGCACTTTTGGTTCTACTAAAAAATAATTCATTTACTGTTATACTTCAGAATTTTAGTTTGATTTTTCTGAATCATCAGCCAAATATTCTATGTAAAGCTAAGAATAGTAATGCACTTCCATCTGGCAAAGCTGTAGAGAAAATGAACTTTTAAGATCTTTCCTGTTTCACCTGCTTTCTTAATTACCTTTTCTCAAGGTACAGAAACATAAAGTAACTGTGAATATTTCATTTGTCGTGAATCCTTGTATTTTAACTTGATAAGTTAGTACTTTTCAAATAAGAAAATGTTACATTGAAGCAGCTTTGTTGATCGTTTACGTTAAAATGAGAAAAAAACAATAATAAAATCTTGCTCTCTGTTCTTTCATGTTCACAGGACTTGGAGTTATTAGCAGATGGTGACCTAACAGTAATAGGAGATCGTGGAGCTACACTGAGTGGGGGACAGAAGGCTCGTGTAAATCTGGCCAGGCTAGTATTTTTTCACTATTTTTAAAATATATGAATTCTCAGACTTTAGTGACTGAAGTAAACAAATATAAGACTTTGTGATACTGACTTCTCCTTAAACCTTTCAGAGCTGTTTATCAGGATGCAGACATCTATCTTTTGGATGATCCACTGAGTGCAGTAGATGCTGAAGTTGGAAGACATTTGTTTGAAAAGTATGTTACTGCTTTATTTTCATTTAAAATTCAATTGTTATCTTTAATTCATTATATAAAAACTTGAGAAAGCAATTGATGCTTCCCTGTTCAAGGTTTTAGGGCTCACTTTTTTACAAGCAGAAGTTGCCTTCTGAGGCCTTCGTGGCAGGTGCAAAAGGTGCTGGGTGTCATGGGGAGAGTGATGTGTTCCATAGTTTGCCTTGAAAAACAAGGCAGGGCATGCTCGTTAATACTTCCTGAATAGTGAAATGTTGAAGAAGGGGGAGAGCAATTAGGCAAGAATTATTTCTTAGGACATGGTGCTGAGGAATGTGAGACATCACTTCATACAAGCTGCCCCCAGGAGTCCAAACCACGAGGCATAAAACAATGGATGAGATGGAAGAAAAAGGATTATTTCATGAGCATCTGAAGTGGATATTTTCAGTTCAGTCCTTATTTATTTATATTTTTTTTCCCTTATAATGTTATATTTAGTTGGTTTTTTTTTTTATAAGTGTCTAGTCTATGTGATTTCCTGAAAGGTAGGTATGTTCCTGGTAATTCCCTGAAGCTATGGTGGTCTGTGGATGGCCAATTGATTACATTTGCTGCTTCTCCCCATTCTGTTCAGCTACTGCAGTAACAGTTTAAAATATATAAATGCTTTCCAAATGAGAAAGAATGTGACTACCACAGCTCCAGTGGGAAAACAGTACACAGTGTTATTAAGGGATTATATCTCTTTAAGAATTTCTCCATAATATGGACAAATTGTTCTGTGGATGCTGGAGCAGATGAAGCCAGGTTTCTGATTAATTTCTCCCTCCTGGTCAAATTCCTTGGGCCTAGGAAGGTATAAAGTGGAGTTTCACTATTTTTCTGTTATTGGTAGCTTCTGTGAGTTTTCTTGATAGTTAACAGCAGGCATATTTCAGCCTTTTCCCAATGGGGAGGCACCAGCATAGCTGCATATAACTGCATATATATATATATATATATTTCATTAATTTTTAAGGCACTTAGTGTTTTGAGACCTATAGTTTTTAAAAGAGGGCCAGCCATGCAAACACAGTAGCATGTTTTGCTGCATGATGTTCTAAGAAAATAATTCAATTTTGCTTGGATCCCAATACATTTCCTGCTGTCCTTGTGCATCTTTGTAAACATATTTCTGTAGATTCTATGGTTTCAGATCACCCTTGGATAGAAATTAAATTGTGCCTCATCAGTAATACTGACTCAAAAATGGTGGTTTTAAGAGTGTGACTGATATTCCATCAATCTATTGAGACAGATGTTCTTCTCTAGATATGGTTCTTCCCTTCTATCTTTTTCCAGTGACAGGAACTGTGTGACAGTCTCAGTTGATGATCAACCTGATTTCTTTCTGTTCCTCCTCTGTGCTTCTAATGATGCGTGGTAGTGATATGTACAGGTGTATCATTCCTACTATAAAAAAAAAAACAACTCTGCAAAACTTTTTTCTTTGTTAGCAGGAAGTTGTTTTGAACATCTGCTCATTTGATTTTTCTCTCTCAATTCTGCCTCTGGAGATAGATACAAGCTGCAGAAGAAATCACTGCATTTATCATAACATAGTAATGAACTTCAGCATGCATTCAGATGAAGCACCTTGCTACTATGTGGTGGCCTCCTGTAGGAACTCAGGAGACATAAATCAGGCAATGGGTCATGGGATAGCCATAGGTTGAGGCTGACTGGAGAGTCACCTGGCAAGTTGACTCCTGACAAGATAAAGTCTGTCTGTTTCCATCTAAGATAATTGAGTATTCCTCTGCAAGAGACAGAAGGGAGCAGGCATGGTTTTGTAGCAAAGGTGTCCTTTGTAATTGCAGAAAAAAGTTGAAGAATTGAACTGATGGCAAAGGAGAGTGGGAAATTCCATCATGGGAAGTGCATGGATTAAGAGATCCCAAATTCCTCAGTGTATTCTTACCTAAGACCCAGGAGTCCTTGAAGGGAAGAGCAAAATGAGTAGGGAAAATGCCAATAAGGATTTGTAACTTTTATTTTTTTTTTCATTTACTTAGATATAAAAATATGAGTATTTATTCAGTTTGATTTTTGGAACTCTTAGGAGCCCTTGAATGTTTCCAGTCTCATTTCTCAAAATGGGTTATGCTTGTAGATGTCCTGTAACATTGGACCTTTGAGGAAAAAGTGCTGTTATGGTGATGTAGGTCTTTAAAAGCAAATGGAGATCACCAGTCCTGTAAAACAATCAGCTAATCAGTCTTGTTTCTGTAGAGGGCTTGCAAACACAGTCACTTAGAGGAGCCAAACTGAGGTAACACTGGCTTGTACTTGACAGTGCTGTTCAAAGGCAGACACACATTTGACATTCTTTGTCCTCTGATGGACAAATACTGGGGGGTTGATATGTAAATGTAAGGATTTCACTCTGCTCCCTCTCAGTAGAATTTTTCTGAATCAAGGATATATCTAAGGCCTCCCACTTTGTATTTTACAGCTGGTCTGTGCTTGTTATACTTCTGATATCACTGCAGAGCTTTGTTGTGTTTATTGTAGGGAATATGTTTAAAAGGAATGAACACGTAGTAATACTGCTTGAGGTTTAGGGATTTAAGGTATTTGATTGGTTTGTTTGTTGGTTTGGTTTGGTTTTTTTTCCAGAAAGTGAAAATTTTTCAATTTTTATCATCCAGAAATGTGTGTGGTCTTTATAGTTTTTCTTTTTTTTTTCTTTAAATCATGCAATAGAAATAGAAAAAAAAAAAAAAAGCAGAGCCCTTGTGTAGTTGTGTGTTTTAGTGGTCTGTGAGGGCAGTATTATGCATATTAAACCACAAATTGCCTCCAGAAGGTTGTATGGAAATTCATGTGGGAAAAGTTCACAAAGAGTTATTTAAACACTTGGATCTCTGGCTGAAAAGATCCCTTGCATATGAACTCTGGAATCTGGAAACGTATCAAAGGAAGCATCACTATATGTTTGCTTATATATTTTCTCCAGCCTTCCACTGCTGGCTGGTGCCTGGATTATGTGGACCAATTGTCCTTATGCATTCCTAGAATCACAGAATGTTAGGGGTTGGAAAGGACCTCTAGAGATCATTGAGTCCAGCCCTCCTGCCAGAGCAGGATCACCTAGGGCATGTCACTCAGGAATGATACATGTGGGTTTTGAAATCTCTAGAGAAGGAGAGTCCTAGAAAGTGACTCCACAATCTAATTAGCCCAGTGGGGGCTGAGACTTGTCATGAGATGGAGATAAATGGTTAGCAAGGTAAGCACAGAAATAGGAAAAGCATAGTAGAAGTAGGTGCATTATTTTTGTGTCTGGTGAGCATATCATAGCTTTTTTTCTTTTGTTCTGAAATGCTGTAAACCTCAAAATGTACAGAACCAACTAGGAGATTGTTCTCCATAAACCACTTAAATTTGAAGGGAAGGGAGAGGAAAGAAAATGTAGTAAGTAAATTAATATAACAAGGGCTTTATGCCTGTGAGCACTTCTGCATATGCTTCAATTTCATTTCAGTGGTTATTTCCATTGAAATGAATGTAAGTATTAACTAGACTGAAGTTAAACTTGCATGTGAACTTCCAGAAAGGAGAGGCAAAGAGAAGGGTAAGGAAGAAAGTGGAATCATTAAAGAAGAGACACTTTGCAGAGGTGAAAGAAAGCTGGTTCTTGGAGATAAAAACTTAAAAAAGATAAAAGAACAACTTGTCTCAAAGAAAAGAAAACCTGATAGGGAAGGAAGAACAAATGTGGATTCAAATGCACAGAAGCACCAAGACACTGCCTTTGCACAGAGGAGCACTGTGCTGTTGTAGGCTCCCTTCTGAGTAAGTGTTTTCTCCTGCATGATTTGCAGCATCAAAGCTCAAACTAATTTTTTTTAATTTTCTTTTTTTTTTTTTTTAATTCTATAGAAGTTTGTTGTCAGAGTGCAATGGGTTTTTTAATGGGAGATTGTATTCTGTTACTTAGGTTTGTTGATTTAAAGTGTTGCTTGTTTGTTTATTTTTATTGAATTGAGAGTGTAATTTCCAGAGAGATCTATCCCGAGTTTGGCATTCCTGATGATGACTCAAGGTCATTGATACTGTATTTTCAGATGATAGAAAACCAGTTAATGCTTCAGACAGTTCTGGAGGGATTCACAAAGTCTTGGTTACGGGGTGTGAATTCCTAGATGCACACAGCAGGGATAAGGGCATAGAGTTCATTCCATGAACATACAATGAGCAGGGATCAGTAGTGTGGCACTTCTATGGAAAAGGAGGTGCAGATTGTGGTAGATCACAAATCCAGTATGAGTCAGCAATGTCACAGTGTTGTTAGAGAAACTGTTACAGGATTTATGACCAGTATGGTCTCTGCTGGTATAGGTAAAGTAATCCTCCTGTTAATGTTTTTACCTGTAAATTCTCCTCAGGAATGAGGTTTCAATTTTGTCTGCTTCCAAAAAATGCAGACCAGCTTCAGACTGCAGTGTAGCCCCTGAAGAACTTTCACTTTCCTGTAAACTGCAGAATGGATGTTGTCAGCTGGGAGAGACTATTAAAAACAAACAAAAACAAAAGGTTCTGAATCTAAAGCTCAAGTATTTTTGATGTTTTGAAACAGAGGTTAAATATATACTTAGTATTTTACTACTTTTTGCAACTTCTTAGCTTTATGATGATACAGTATTTTAAATGGCAAAATTTTCTAGTGAGCTGTCTGAGCAGTGAGTTGTTAACTTGGTAATAGGTCTAAGTATGAGCTCTTTGTTGCGATTTTTCCTGCCTGTGCTTATGCCAGTGAATTGTGACAACAATTTTTCTACTCACCTGTTATCAACAAACTATTCAGCTAGCTTCTTTCTGCCCAGATAGTCATCAAATCGAGAGTTGTTAGGTTTGGGTTTTTTTTTTTTTAGAAATTCTCAACTGAATGACCTGATGTATCAGAGGAAATTTATATTTCCACGGAGGTCATTTTTGCCTTCTCTCCTGAGATCAAGATCACTCAGGATGCTGTACTGACAGCTCTGACAGTTCTAATTGGTTTCTTTGATGCTGTGATAACAGTTTTTTTCTTTTTTTTTCCCCTCAAATGCAAACTTGAACCACAGGGGGCTTGCCATGACTCAGGACCAAGATTTAAAGCTTTTCAGACATTGGATTTTCTAGTGGCTACTCTGTCCCAGTAAGCTGTTAGACATGCATCTGGCACACAGAAAATTCAGGGATCAAAGTGATGGGACAAGGGGCAATGGGTACAAGCTGGAACATAGGAGGTTCCATGTAAACAGTAGGAGAAACTTTTTCATGTTGAGGGTGACAGAGCCTGGAACAGGCTGCCCAGAGATGTTGTGGAGTCTCCTTCTCTGGAGACATTCCAAACCCACCTGAACGTGTTCGTATGTGATCTGATCTAGGTGATCCTGCTCTGGCAGAGTTACTTCATTGGCTGTACTTTTCCATAATTGGCCACAGTATGTTGACCTGCTTTCTCTTTCTGTTAGTTTTTTGTTAAATACCCTCTTTGTAACTCAGCTTATGGCTTGTACATTTGCTAGAAGGATGTTTAAGACCATTTTAATGAAATGACCTGAAGATATTTCCTCCTCTTTCATCCTAGACCAGAAATATGAAATTTCTTTTCCCTACCTTGAAAACTTACAAAGTTAAATAAGGAACATGTTTGTTAAGTGTGATTTTTATAAATCTTATATGCATGGACATTTTTATTTTTTTTTTTTCTTACTGTAAATGCTGTATAAATGAGTAGAAGATAATTTCCAGAAATAGTCAAAATGTCTTAGGCCATTTAATTTTAGTTTGGGTTTGGTTTTTTTTTCCATCTCTGTAGATGTATTTGTCAGGCCTTACACCAGAAGATCTCTGTTTTGGTGACTCACCAGTTGCAATATCTCCGTGCTGCAAGTCAGATTCTAATTTTGAAAGATGTAAGTGATTTCAGTGCCTATACTTTGATATCTCACATACTTTCTGATTATCCTTTTTCATGTAAGAATGGGAAAAAAACAGTTAAACATTTTTATTCCTAGTTTGTAAATATACTTTCTGTCTAGTAATGACCATATATATTTTTTAAGATTTGTAATTACTACTGAAAGTTGACTTTTCTTAGAATACCTTCCCTGAAAAATCTGTTTCTAAATTTTAACATGCATATACCTAGAATTGCATAGTTAATTTTATTTTACAAATGTGTAATTTTCTATGAGAGAATTACTTATTTTCAGACTTTTACTCACTTTTCTTGCACTCTTCTGTGAATTAAGAACTACGTTGATGTTGCAACCAGTCCCTTTTTTAACTTAAGGCTGAGAAATGTTCACAGGTACCTTTGAGAATGGGCAGACTTTGAGAGAAGCTGCTTCCTTCCAAACTTTGTTGTACCAGATACTCAAGGTAGAGGGGGAGCTTCAGCTGTTGGGGTTTTTTTGTGTTTTGTTTTTAAGGATGGGAAGTGAAGTACTTGAAATTACTTCTGATTCATCAAAGAGCTGCCAAAAAGGACACCAACCATCTTTTTTTTTCTCCCACTCAGATCTCTTTCAAAGTTACAGTGGCTTTCTAGAAATACATTTGTGATAGAGCTGTAATGAGCGTGCAAATGGTCAGTGTTGTTCCTTGTGCAGCTCAGTGAGGACCAAAACATGAAAACATGCTGTTTACTGAAGTTACATAAAACTCCAACATGTATTGTAAAACTACACTATGTACTGTAGTTAATAGCTTGTCTTAAAGCTGCATGGCTGTCTCCTGCAGCTTCTCCAAGGGGGCAACTCCCACCTGGCTGTAACTAGGACTTTAGTCATCCCATTTGTATGCTCTGTGGCCTGGTGAGGTACAAGGGAATGGACTGGTTAGGGGGTGAAAAGCTTATTTCTGTTACTCTTCTAAATGAAGCTTCAGCTCAGTTACTGCTGTGGGGTATGTGCTCAGCAACTGCAGAACCCCAGAGAAAGCAAGGAGAGATAAGGAAAAGTA
>JAOEGS010002062.1:39367-59795 GCA_025447755.1 Corythornis vintsioides | reverse complement strand
CTGTGGCCTGGTGAGGTACAAGGGAATGGACTGGTTAGGGGGTGAAAAGCTTATTTCTGTTACTCTTCTAAATGAAGAGCTCAGTTACTGCTGTGGGGTATGAGCTCAGTTACTGCTGTGGGGTATGTGCTCAGCAACTGCAGAACCCCAGAGAAAGCAAGGAGAGATAAGGAAAAGTATCCTTCACAGGAAATGTATAATTAAGATAATCAAAGCTTATATTAATTGTAGGGTAAAATGGTGGGGAAAGGTACCTATTCAGAGTTCCTGAGATCTGGCATCGACTTTGCTTCCCTTTTGAAAAAAGATGAGGAGGTAGAACAACCATCCGTTCCAGGAACCCCCAACATGAAGTCTGCCCGGAGCCGAACCTTTTCCGAGTCCTCTGTCTGGTCCCAGGATTCTTCTGTCCACTCACAGAAAGATGGAGCAGTGGAGCAACCACCTGTGAGTGTTTAAAGGGTAGACATGTCTCAATTCTTGCCTGGTTTTTTAACTTAACTTTCATAAGGGATTTCCCTGCTGCATTTGAATTTCAGGGACTGTTGGATTGCATTCACAGGTGAGAACTCACCCATGGTGATTCTGCCCAGTGCTGTGCTTGGCTGGCAGTCCTGCCACCTGGGCTGCAGAGGGCAGACAGCTCACAGCTCTGCTCTGTTCTGTTCAAACCCAGCAGAGTGAGTTTGTTCAGGTTCAGCATCAGCTCTCTGGAATGCAAAGAGCATTCCTAGAGGTGTCCAAAGGCACCATGCTGTGCTTCCTTCATCCTGTCCTCTGACAGCAGTACTTTAAACGGCTGATACCACTGTACTGGGTGAGTTCTGTGTGTCTGTGCAGTGCTGAGCTCACACCAACACTTTGGGATCCTAAGCTCTGGGAAATGCAGGCAGAGGCTGTGTGACTTTATACCAAGTCTGTATGGCTGGCATTAACATACCCACATGGTCTTGATGTAACCCTGAGGTGGTAACCTTGGGACACGACTCCATTGCTCTCTCCAGACTTTCTGTTGGTGGAAACAGAATGCTTTATATAATGCCAGATGGGCTTCCAGGTGCCTTGTTATTCCTAGGTCTGCACAGTGCAAAAGCAGCCTTAAGGGTCTGGGTTTTTTTTGCCAGAGGTGGCCTTCTGCTGATGTGTTCTGCACTCATGTGAAACAGCACAGCAGCCCTGTAACCCTGCTAGACTTCTGCTAACTCTGCCTCCACTGAACACAGGGAACAAATGGAGAAAGTAATCCCTGTGGATCCCTGGTTATTGTCACCATTGTCTTATGATATATATGAAAAGCACTGAGATTTAAAAAAAAAAAAAAAAAAAAAGAGACTGCTACAGGGTTTTTCATATCTTTTTGGAGGAATGTTTTCATGCCTCAAAGCAGTAAGCTTACCTGAACCTACCCAAACTTACTAAACTTACCCAAAGCAGTAAACCTTACATTATTAATGTGCCAGAGATGGCTCCACTATTAAATCTACAAATGTGTGCCAAAATTTTAACATCATTAGAGCCGTTTGATGGTGTTTGTGTGTGTGTGTGTGTGTGTGTGTGTGTGTGTGTGTGTGTAGAAACCAAGGTAGGCTTTTACTTTTGTGGATGAGTAGGTGGGATTTCTCCTTTCACATCTGTGTCAGGTCTGCTGATTCCCCTGCCCTTATACAGCCATGGCTGCTGACAACAAAATCAAGTGTTACATGTCCACTGAGCTCACATTAGTTTTTCTATCACACATACTGGAAAAAAAAAAAAAAGAAAAAAAAGAAATCATAGTATTGATCATTTGAATAGTTCTTTTAACTTTTTTGCTTGTCTCATTTTTTCCCTTACTATCTTCCAGTGCCCCTCATCTATTGTTTCCTTAATATTTGTCCTTTGTCATTTTACTTGTTTTCCCTATTATCAGGTGCTTTGTTGGTATTTAAAAGGAGGTGATTAGAACTTTAGGGGTAATTTATTAATCTGTACATTTTGAGCCATACTTGCACTTTAAATACTATACTAGATAGGAAAGGTTACACACACTTGCATTCTGAAAACAGAATCTTTCCCAAGTCAAGGCCTTAGTTTGCAGAACTGTTATGACTGAAGGTATTGCATAAGAAAATAAAAAACTGGGTTAGTGGATAGAGTAACTATTTCTGTCTGTAAATTAAGTGATGTTACATTCTGTGATGCAAAATAAAACCTTCACAGTCTCATTTTGCAGAGTGATTTTTCAGCATTACTGCATTGAGACTTTTTTTTTTTTGGTCAAAGCTGTAGTTCTGATATTTAAAGTTTTTAGTTGTATAATCATTTTATCTCCTTACTTAATTGTTTGCCAATTCTGAATCATGATTTTCAAGTGGCTTGGTCTGAATCTGGAGTTGCAAGGTTGATGGGTTTTATTCTGTTTTTCTTTTTTTCTCAGGCTGAAAATGCCCTGGCTGCTATGCCAGAGGAGAGTCGTTCTGAGGGAAAAATAAGCTTTAAGGTTTACAGAAAATATTTCACTGCAGGAGCAAACTACTTTGTGATTTTTATACTTTTAGTATTCAATATTTTGGCACAGGTAAGTTGTTGGGAAAAATAATTAGTATTGAATGTATTTTAGAGTTGCCTTTTTTTTTTCTCTTTTTTTTTTTCAACTTAGTATATGCTTGTTACTGTGATGTTTCCTTTAAAATGTTTGGGAGCATGGTGTTCTGTAATGATTTTTAAATATACTTGACCAAATGTTATATATCAACATGGAGTTTTGGTATAGCATTGAAAGGTCTTGCACTGATCCTTATTTCAACAGTTCTAATTATTCAATAAAATAATTATTTTACTGGTGGCATCACACAGAAGTTATAAGCGAGTCTAATTATTGGAGTTAGAGAACAAAATCATAAGGTGTATAAAATAGTGCTTAACAAACCTGAACAGTCAGTACATTTCCAGCTGAGGAGGGTAAGAGATTTACTGGCTGTGGGAGTACAGTCTTGATGGAAGTGTTAAAAGAAAATCTCATCATTTGATAAGTGCAGGTCATGGGAAGGGCCATGAGTATCACTGTGTAGCAGAATAAGACTGTGAGGAGAAGGATAGGCAAATACTGTATGTAATGCAGAATGTAGCAGGTATGTAAAAGAATGAACAAGGAAAATTCTTTGTAAACACTGCAAGAAATGGTGAGCTGAGGAAGCTGCATGGAGATAGCTTAGTGCCTTTTTCTCTGTTTAATGCTGAGAAAGCTTGAATTCATTTCATGGACCTGATTGATCTTGGCTGTAAAAAATAGTAGTCTATGTATTTAGACATGTTACTTCCTTTTTGCTCGTGCTTGAATTGAGTCTGTTGGAAAGATAGTTGTGTAAGATCAAATCTCTGCAGTCAGCAGCTCAGAGCTTCAAATTCATGTGAACAGAGGTGTGTTGTGAGATAAATAACCCTGTTACAAGTTTGTAGTCACCTCTCGGCACAGAAGGAAGGTGGCAGTAGGAAGTTTTCCCTCCCTCTCTTCCCTCATCCAATTATCTCCCGTAAACACAAATTTCTAGACTGGTAACATCAGAAAGTTTGTTAATCAAAAAGAATTTTGGAATATCTCAAGTAGAAAATTTAGGAACTGAAAAATGAGTTCTTTAATGTGCAATTAACATATATTAGGAAGAGCTACTATAGTTTGTTTGCTTAAGTATATTGCTTTCCTTTAGTTTGCTATCATGTAAGGTAATTTAAGGTAACTTCTTTCTTTGTAGAGGGTTCTAATGCACCTTCTAATGTGCTTTGCAAATTGCTGCTGGTCTTGAAAGACTGGATGGCATACTTTCCTGAATATGTGATGTTTTCCCAGAGAACATGAAAGGGTAGCAAGGACATTTAATTTTCTAATGTTTTTTTTTTCGTTTCATAAGATGATTTTTTATTTGCCTCTTTTACTAAAGGTGGCATATGTGCTTCAGGACTGGTGGCTTTCTTACTGGTAAGTTGATGATAATAACTGGTCAATCATTTCTGCCTTTTCAGTCAAGTGCTGCTTGTCTAATAGAAATCAGTGTTGTAGAGGTGATGGTGGTAGAGGGAAGCCTGTTCTAGGACATTTCAGAATATGCTTGATACTTTTCTGATCTCCACTCATTTGGGGAGGGGTGTGGAATTTAAACTGTATGCTAACCTGTAGCCTGTGATTGCTTCATGACAACATCAGTACACAGAATCTTTTGCACTAAAGATTTCAACACAGTTGAATCTAGAAACAGTTAAGTGTCCTCATGAATATTTGTGGAGTCTGATTTGATGATCATTATCTTCCATATGCATTTCCACAGGGCAAATCATCAAGAAAAGTTGAATGTCACAACAAATGGAAATAATGGAGTGAATGAGACTGAACATCTAGACCTTAACTTTTATTTGGGAATTTACGCAGGTAATTGTGCACACATGATTGTGTAGCTCAAGAACTATTTATTATCTGACCTAGTATAGTAAACAGCTTTGAGAGGTGCAAAGCAACAGTGATGTGGGGAATTATGATCTCTAGCAGTAACTGAGTAATGTCTTAACAGATGAGGAGCCTGAGTCTTGCTTCCTGACTAAATTAATTGGAATAAACAAAATAAAAACAGAAGAAGTAAGTTGAATGCATGCTTCCAATTTACTTGACTAGATTTTGGAAAGTAAACCAGGAGTTGAGTATTTTAAAAGTCAGTCACTGTAAGGTTGTGGTTATTGTCTATACTAATAGGTCATTGAGCCAAATCTCCAGTCATATGGATGGGCAAGAGGGATTAGACATGGATATTCATTCTGTGCTGTTCTGAAACTTTCATCCTGAAATGCCATAGCAAAGAAACGAGTTTTTAAAAAGCATCCAGGGTGTGGAAAGCAGTATGTTAATAAACATTTCAGCCTATTTCAATAGGTAACCATATTCTTCTGAATAACCAAAGAAGTGCATTGATCCTTATATTCAGGCAACCAGCCATCTTGAAAAACTGCTCTAAAATGTGGTGAAAATTGGCATAGAAAAAGAATTAGAAATATGCTCTCTGACTCATTACCACTCAGACTATTTAGCTCCTAGTGATGTCAAGTTTTGTATGGCATGGTAATTTCTTCATGGAGAAGTAAGTGCTAGGTCTGAGAAAACAGGTGGAATGCCAAAAGAATATGTGTTCCAAAACATCTCTCATGGTTGAAAGGGTAGGTGAAGGATTTTTCATTTGATTTTTTTTTCAGGAAGTCATGTGACCTAAGTGCTTGACAGAAAACATTGTGCTTGGCCTGGGAACCAACAATTTAGGAGCCAGATAAACTTGGCTCTTATTTTCTCTGTGTAATGTCTTATTTCATGAGCCGTTCCAGTGGACTGCACAGTATGATTAAGTGTGGCAAACTTGGCTTTCTCTGACTGGATAACCTAAAATATGTTATGGAAAATTTTATCCTTTAAGGCAAATTTCTTTCTAGATAGCAGAACAGCAGAAGTAACCTTCATATTGAAATATTCAGATGGCTTAGTGCGATAATAGTCACAATAGTTGAATAGACAGCCACTGACTTAGCTGCACAAAACTGTAAGTGAAGTTGAAAAAGTTATAAAAAAGATAGTACAGTTCATATGAAGTACATAATAATCCAACTTACCTTTTTCTACAACCTCTGAAACTGTACAATTGAACATTTTTATTTCTGACTCTCAATGTTTGAAAAAAGAAAAAAAATCATGATGTTAGTTTCTTCCTAGTTCTTGTTTCTGTGAAACAAATCTGATTAGATTTTTTCTGTTAATGGAAAACCCTGTTATCAGGAACTGAGGTACCAATTCCACAACTTTTCTATAAAGTCAGCATACTGAGTCCTTGGCTCTCTCAGACTGAGGTGGTAAGTTTGTAAATGGAGAAAGCAAAAATTTTAATTTTGAGACAGAACAACAAAAATGACTTCAAAGTAAGTCTTGTTCTTCTCCAGCCATTAGGTATTTTCACATGATTTGTTCAGTGAGGGTCATTCCAGCAGCTACCAGTGGCTTCCAAGCTTGAGTGAAATTGCACAAAAATGTGAGGTTCCCAGGATGTGCTCCCTTTCCTTACATTGCTCCCACAGCCTGCTGTTAGGCATGGGCTCTGCCATGGCCTCCTGCTTGGTACCTCTTCTGCTCCCTTTTTCAATGACCTGGCATTCCTGATCATGTATTGGCAGTTACTTGTGGAGAAGTTGTTTTCTTTTACCTGACCCTTGTGTGGACAAGGCAATCAAGCTCTCAGCCCAGCCACATGCTTTTTTTTTCTTAAAAATATCACTGCACACAACATGAGCAATAAACTGTAAGCAGATGAAAGTGTGATACCTTTTCTTGCATCCTGGGAAGGTACAGCAGTAAGCAGGGTGGAATACCTGACTGACAACCACATTGTACAATTTAAAACCTCACTCTTTCATACTGGTCCTGTAGCTATACCTGAATTGTGTCTAGTTTTGACCTGTCCTTGGGGCAGGCACTGTTTTACATTGGCTAACTTAAGGGCATCCTCAAGGCCTGGGCATCTGGGCTTGTGGTGGCTATGCTTAAGTTTCTGGAGCAGATCACCTGGAGTCTAGAAGCACTGCCAAGTGTAAGGTTAACACCTTCAGTTTTGAACTTCCTCAAGTGGAAATTTGGGTAGCCACACTGGAAATTACTGACAGCAAACAGAGCAGCAGCAATCTCATCGTTCTTTGTTTCCATCTTTTCCCCTCTAGCACCCCTGCCTTGTTAGTGGAGATATGCCCAGAAGAAACACAAACAGCCTGCAGACCAACTGCCTGGAAGGGCACTATTTCCACATGGCATAAGGGATGCATCTTATGCTGTGTTAAAGAAATACACATAATTGAAATGATTTGATGTGGTTTACAAGGGGAGGAATGGCATGAGTGGTTTGGGCTGATTGAGAATAACTCAAGGTTGTCTCCAAATAGCCATGTATATATTACTTGGTTAATACCTGCTGGCAAATGTTGAATCTTCACAGTGACCTCTGCAAGCCACAATTATACACGGCACTGTGAAATGAATTTCTTAGCAGAGCTGTTATGCATAAGGTTTTAATACAGATTTATTTCATGGGTTAACAGACATTTCCTACATTTCTATAAAGTATCAATTCTTTCAAACCAAAAGTGAGAAATTGTTTAAATTCATGGTAGTAACTGAGCCTAGTGACAAATATATCTGTTCTGGGTGCAGTCTGAGTCTCTAGGCTTAAGTTTGGATTCTTGCTATATACAGAAGTTAACCAAATTTGGTTTTACTTCAGTTTTGTTTTTAAATTCTTTTCCTTATGAAAGGTCTGTATCTGCATGCATGCTTTGTCCATGTTTTTTTTTTTTTTATTTCAGGTTTAACAGTGGCTACAATACTGTTTGGCATAATAAGAAGCCTTCTGGTGTTTCAAGTTCTTGTTAATTCTGGTCAGACTTTGCACAACAAAATGTTTCAGTCCATTTTGAAAGCTCCTGTCTTGTTTTTTGACAGAAATCCTATAGGTAAGTTTAACAGTAAAAAAACCTCTTAATATGTAATGTACCTCATTGATTATGGTCACTGTATTTTTTTTTTTTCTGGGAAATTATTATTTTATGGTATTTTTGCATATTTATGGTTGGGTTTTTTTTGCCTCTTTTACTTAATTTTTTTTAAAATTACTTAAATTACTTTACATTTACCAGTGTGGTCTTTTTAAATTTAAACTCAGAATGTTGACTGTTTATTGGTGGTTGATCTTACTCTCTTCAAATGAAGTCTTCATAAAAACGAATTACCTGTGGCTTTGGTGTTGTACATTGACCTGGTAGTTTCTTTGCTGTTCTGATTCAGTTAAACAAGGGTGTCTTCCATATGCTGAATGTATATGCATGCATTTTGTGGGGATGCTTTTGTTATGCTTTTCTTTGAAAGCTTACCCCAAACAATTATTTGCCCTTTTAAAATATAATTTTAACTGTGTGGTAATTCAGTTTTGATAACCTGCATACCTTAGCTACCCTACCAGAATGCACAAAAGTGTTAAGCATGCAATTTTAAACTGTAATCCAGATCCTTATGTTCTTCAGGAGAAAGGAGAGAGAAGCTAAAGCAGAGTGAAGTGTAGGGAAGTAGGGGTGGTACTTATTTACTAGCCAGTCTTACATAAAAAATCAGAAATCTGATGGTCTTCACTTCCTTGAAAATAAAGGAGTATAGACTTGTTCTCATGGTTCCAGAAGCTGTTCAATTACTGTAAGGGCATATAGGGATGGCTTCATTGCTTCAGAGAAATGAGTAGTATTTTCAGGAAGCAAATACTCATGTGGAAAAAAGGTTCAGGTCTGTAATTAGATGAATGAAACGTGCAATTTCCCCTTTAAATAAAAAGCTCCTATAGCTGCAGAAGTTGAAGGCTTATGTGTTTATGGTCTGCTTGTGCTGTGAGTCTGTGGTGGTGTAAATTCAAGACCATTGAAAAGGATTGGAAGTGAAGCCATAAGATCAGGGGACAGGTTAGTGGAGATCTAGTCGGAGCACATACATCAAAAGAAATCAATAGTACTGATGGGATTTGGTATCAGATAAGCAGGGATTTTCCTCCTCTCTTGTGTTTTTGTTTTGTTTCTTTTTTTGGCTTTTTTTGTTTGTTTCTTTTTTTGGTGATGTTTGTGTACAGCATGTGCCGTTACTAGATTATTGGAGGGAATATGTAATCACCATGTAAAAATACCCATAAACCTGGCTCATCATAACAAATTAAGAACTACAAAGTAAACATCAGGGACAATGCAGAGTAATAAATGACAGTGTGCTTTGTAACACACTGTGAAGCTCAAATTAGTTACATTCATAAAATCTGCCTGTCGCTGGTACTCACACACTGTTGTGCTGTCGTGACTTACAGATGTGTCATTCTATTTACCAGCAGATATTTTCTGATAGGAGATTAACTTCAGTGTGCACGTATTTCTTTCCCTTCATCTTTCTTTTGGTTGTGGTACCCTGCAAAGGTAGTGCTGTTCTGATCTATACATCTTTTGAAAGGGGAAAAAAGGAAAGGGTAAAGATGACATGTAAGACGATGCTCTTACTCAGAACTGCAGCATGTGGCAGTTCTGATATTCTGTTTTTAACATGTGTGTTTCATTGTCTGATTTAGGTGGATTTTTTTATTCCATATTTATCTTTTAGAACTTCACATACTGTATTTTTGCATTGGAGTGTGATTTTTTTTTTTTTTTTTAAGTAGGAGTCTTTTGGTCTTTTTTTTTTCTTTTTTTAATATGCCTTACTGTGAAAGACATGCTAAAAATAAATTGAAATTAATAATGGCTCCTTTTCTAGGCTTTTCACTGTAATAGCCAAGTCAAGCTGTTGGTTATCATATCCCATATTAGCAAAGCTGGTATTGCAGTGTCAGATCTGTCATTTAAAGCATCCAGTGTGTTATCAGTATTTGTGTGAGTCTCTCAAGACCTTAGTAGAAGCAATTGCTGAACTGACTTTTGCAGGTTTAATTATCAAAAAATAATCAGCAATTAAAAAAATGACACGGTCAGTATTTTGAACACATGATGATCCATGTTCCAAAGTCATGGAAGGAAACTTAAATAAATAGACATCCCAAGCTCTTGATAGTTTCTTATTGAGGAAACAGACTAATGAGCAGCATCAGGGAGTCGACATTAGGAAATGGAAATATGTGTTGAATCATGACATGTCTGTCAGCTCCCAACAGTGTAGTTCCAATCAGTCGTGGTGAATAAATGAGATTACGTTTTTCTAACAGAATTATGCTTTGTGAATCAGTTTAGGCATGAGCCCAAGATCTCTCTTTTCAGATTTCATTAGCAATATATAGGAAGGATAAGGTTGTAAAGGGAATAGTAAGAAGCACCTTACCAACATGATAAAAGAATTTGAATCTATTTTTGGAACCTGGATTACATAGCAAAGAGGAATATGAGGACCCTCTCCTTTCTCCTTTCCCACCTAAAAATGTTTGTATGTAGACAAATGTCACCTTTTTATAGTTTGACATAGATCTAAAAACAGATTTACAGGTTTACTTTTTTTTTTTTGCATTGTAATAACCTTAATAATAAACAACTATCTCTTTCTTAAGAACTTAACCTAACCCTATTGAGCTGATAATCCTAAGTGACTAAAGCTAATTAGGTTATCCAGCATTCAGAAAGAAAGGTCAGATTTTTATGACTGAAATTCAAATTTATCAGCAAATAATTATACTGCATCACTTAAACAGCTATAGTGAAAGCTTAACAGCAGTTAGAGATTACGTGCTTGTCTTTTGGGCTTTATCATATCTCACTTGTCTCCTTTTGGTGATAGAACTTGCTTATTTTTTTTGAGTGTAGAATTTGAGTCTCTTGAAACTTCCTTTGCTCTTCTCTTTATATACCATTAAGGTATGCATGCATGTCAAGGTACTGTGAGGAGAAAACATGGGCATTTTCTACTTCATAGTGAGTGCTTTATATATCCTCTTCATGTGTCACTTGCAGGAAAAAAGGGGTTGATTTCTGTGCATGTCTAGCACAAGAGGGCAGCATGATCTATTTTATCTCAGTCTAGCATTACAACAGCTTGTTGGAAGGATAACAAAATTTATCTGTTATGTTTTTAGAGATGGTATTTGAGGAGTGCATTTTCAACCTCTCCATTGGGCAATAATAATGTGGTTCTAATCAATTGTCCTTGTTATCTGCAGTTACATTTTCTCTTAATCTTTTACACAGTAAGCTTTTCAGCTTGATGCTGAGTTCAGGAACTTTCTTGGTTTTTAGTGACCAGAAGTCAGATAAGTCTATAGAGTCTGATGCTTTGGTCTTGTCAAGAAGAGACTTTCTTCGGCCTTTTTTCCTTTCAATTTATTTTTCAAGATATTCATACAATTTCAAAACAAATTTGATAGAAAGCGAGGTAAAAGGGACTAGGACTTCAGCAGCAATGACTTCAATTGGGAGTTCCCTCTCTTGGAATTAGTTTCTTACTGATAGTTCAAGAGATCCTGGTTTGACAAGCTTCAGGATTTGATTCAAGATTATTTGCTTAGCTTCCAAACAAATTAATTCTTTTATGGGATTTGGGGACAGAGTTTTCTTTAAAGAAGGAATGCTAACGTGTAACTGCATCACTTTCAGTAATGGTAATGTTAGTGCAGATTATGTGTAATTTTGAATTGTATTTTGTTTAGGAAGCTGAAACTTGCTGCTGCTGTGCTGATGTAAGAATAAATGAATGATATGCATGAATTTGTTCAGATAAAATAGGATTTCCTTTCTGTTCCAGAGTTCTATCTAAAGTTCGGGTTGAACCAGAACCACCACAGAAATACATGTGAAATTTTTAAATTATTATTATTTTTTATTTTTTATTTCTTCGAACTCTTGGTTCTGACAGCTCACAGAAAGAGGATAAATATTTTGGCAGACATTATAGCATTTCTGGACTTTCTTAGAAATTGAAAACACTAAATTGTGTGATGGTTGTCTTCTACTTGTTAAATGGGCAGATCTTCTTCCCCCAGCCAAATCCTTTGTGGAAGCATTTAATCCTTCTGGTCCATACCTAGTCTTTGAGATTTGAACAGGTTATGAGGGGAAATACTCTCTTGTTTTGCAGCCAGAAGTGATGTTCTGAACTAATAGCTAAATAGCAGCACATAAAAGCAAACTCAAAGTAATAGAAGATAGAAGTGTAAAATAAAACTGTTGTTATAATGAAGAGTTTGTTTTTCTTTCAGGCATAAGGATTGTAATTATGGTGTTCATAAATCAGGTGTTGAAATGCCTATAATTTGACAAAGTTTCTTTATAGGATTAAAAGTGTGTTCATCAATGCATGAGTGTCTATCTGCATTTTACCTGACAGAAGCATCAAATGGTAAAGTGTTTAAATGGTATAATATTTGCAACAAATATGTTATTTCAGCAGTCTGAAAATTACAATGCTGATAATGAGGCTGTTAAATTATACTCTATCAGTTGGATAGTGAAACTGCTCTAGTTAGTGTAGATTAATGTATGCTTGTTCACACAAGTGATTCTGCTGAACAAGTAGCATGTTTAAACAAGAAATACTGGTCTTAAACCCTGTGATTTACAGTAGGTGGTGTTTTGGCATATCATGCAGTTAACAAGGCAAAGCTTCATGTTAAAATATTTTGTTTGTAGTCTCATTCATCACTGATATAAATATTCAGTAGTGATGCCAGAAAATGTATTGTATTCCTGTTTGACTCAATGACTCAATTGCTTTCTTTTTTTTTTTTTGTAAACAAGATCTATGCTATCTTTCTGATGCAGTTTTCAGATATTTCCTTGTGGTCAAGATGAATTCTGTGGGACTGTGAAAAACGATACCAGCTCTTTGACAGCTTTCATGTTCTTCTAAGCTCATATAAAAACATACATTGCCCTTAAAGCAGCAGAGGCTTTGTTTTTGACACTCTGTGCCAAGCTCTAAAGCATGTTCACGTATGCGCAGGTTTGTTAGTTTATGTTGAAAAGAAGTCCCTATAGGACAGCCTTTTGTTGTAAAATAAAAACACAGATTCTCTCTTCTGTGTTGGTAATCACTTGCATTTGTTGTTATTAAGATGGCAACACAATAGGTTCCATCAATCATCAAGATACTTAACAACCACACAGTGTTGTAAATATTATGTTTGGGAGTTTGAGTGGAACAGCTCGTCACTGAAGTAGGTGTGGTAATTAAAACCTGTTAGGTTGCTACATGTGTTTAAAAAAAAAAAACAAAACAACAAAGCAACAACTTTAATGTTTTTTTCATATAACAATGGCAATATGTACTTTAAACCTTATCAGGGTGTGATTATTAAGTGCTATTTTGTGGGAGTTGCTCATTTACTGTTAGTATGATTATGGCTTTTGTTAAGAGCTTAAGTAATCTTACGCTTCTATGCATTTTGTCACCATTATGATTCTGTCAGGAACCTTATAAAGTGGATTGCTACAGGAATAGCCTTTAAAGTTAGTAAATAGTACTCTGGAGTTACGTTTACATTTATTATCTATTAGCATAGCTCAATTCAACTCTATCCTATTTTTCTCTGCAATAATAATGAAGTGAAACTTGACCATATACTAATGAGACAAGCCCTTTACATTTTCATTTCACCGACTCAGCGCTCACTCTATTTACGTTTAATACGGGAGATAAAATTAAAAGGTTTTTGGAAAAGCTGTTGGTAGTAGGGGATGGGACATTATTTGATAGGGAAATAGCGTGAAGCTTGTACTGACAACCACTTCCAAGTGCAGGCTTCTGCATTGCTGGGGTGAGATTTGACGTCCCTTCACAGAGATTTTCTATCTTTCTCACATTAGGATCCCCTGGTGAGGAAAGCGGCCTGCTGCGAAACTCATTTCTGACCATATGCTGACCTGCCCAGATACTGCAAAGTCTAGTTTTTTTTCATTTGCTTAAAGCAACAATAGAGAGAGCTGCTGTCACCCCACCTCAGCCAAACGAGGCGGAGGTGTGGAGGAGTCAACCAAGACAGAGAAACATAATTAAAAGTATGGGCTTTAGAAGACTGCACAAGAGATGTTCAGAGAAGGATCTTTCCTGCAAGTGTAGCAGGAAGGTGTAAGCAGGGTTACCTTTCAGTCGTGCATAGGTGCCAGACTGTTTGGGTGAGATTTGTGGCAAGGAGGAAGGAAATGTTGGTTGAAGACACTTGGAAACAGAGGGAGAGTGCAGTAATATTGATGGAAAAACTACAAGGGGCTTAAAGAGGAGGGCCAAGCTGAGGTGATGAAGCTGCAAATAAGCTTTTGGAGATAATCTGGGGGATGGAGGGTTTAAAAAATTTTCTTTTGATAATAACTATTTAAATATTTTTTTTTTCTGCTATTTTTAATCTGCTTAAAAAAAAATGGCCGGATGCTGCTGTGAATACTGTGGGTAGTGGGGATTGGAGGCACCACATGTGTAGGATCTCCTCTCTTGCTGTTCTTGGATGCCTCTTGTGGTTGGGAAACAAGTAGTTATGAGAAAAGGGTAAAACTTATAAAAATCCACTTCCATTCCACCTTGGAACGTAGCAGAAGCATTTCCAATAAAACTTATTTTTTGAATGAGGAGGGCAAGGGTACTGAATTGCCAGCTGGTGAGAGCACAAATGTGGAACGTGAGGAAGGCAGCCCAGATTTCTCCATCTTGGATTTAATGTGGGCCCTTAACACATGGCTCTTGTGTCCTAGGTGAAAGCCCTACCAATCAGGCTTATCTGGGCCCTTTCCTGTACCATAACCTTTCATTGCTGTCCCTTATGGACAGACAGACACAGATCAGTGTGGTGTTTGCAGAAAAAAACCTGCCCATTTTAATGCTTTCTGTTTTGTCTTTTTTTAATATCTGAATGACTATCAATTAAAATTTAATACTCTCACAGTGCAAACTCATTTCATTATCATTGTTCTGCTTTATACTGCACAGAAATCTTTCTCCCAGATGATCCTAGGTAATCCACATTGCAGCATCTGGATGAATTAATTTAGTCTTCTTTTTCTTTTTTTTCTTTTTTTTTTTTAAAGCTCAGATTGCCAGCATCTTGCAGATTATGCAACAAGTGAAGATTAATTTGCGCCTGTGGTGATCTTGGAGAGTACTGAAAACAAAAGGCACTTCTTAATCCAAAATTGAAGTTTTAGTGTAGAAAAGAATAGATGTTGTATGTGAATCTGCTGGTTATGGTGGTCCAGAATTAAAACCAAAGGACAGAAATGAACAGTTATGGAAGTGGAGGTATTGAACTGAGCTTGACTTCAGAGTGCTGTTCAGTTTAAAAAATACAAACTCTGTAGAGTTAATGACTAAGTTACTTGCAAATAGTGCAACATTACTTCCTTGTTTCCACTTCGTCTTCCCCAGGTGTTCTTTTTTTCCCCTGTCACAGTCAGTAGGTACTTTGTCAGAGGCTTTTTCTTACATTTTCAGGTGAATCCATATGCAGGACCTCCTTCAGGTTGTGATTTCTTGTTTCTTTTTATGCAAAATAATGCTCTATTTTGAGGAGACAGCATCATGACAAGTCGTGTATGTTGGCAGCTACCAGTTTTAAGAGAGCACAAAGTATTTTAAAATAGCATCACATATATGAAGGTTTTTCTTGTTTTATTAGTTACTGGACAATAGTCCTGTAATTAGAATAGTTGTATGTAATGGATACTAATTATTGTTTGTGGCAAAACCAACCTTGAGAGTAGGTAGTGTGAAACTGGAAACTACATGTTTATGGAGCTTTTTTTCAATGTTCCTTTCTATTTGGGCTCTTGTTGAACAATTTCCTCAGAAATTCTCATTTGGATGTTTTGTTGCCACAGCTTCTTATTGCAGCTTGAGTGGAATAGTTAGTTACAGTGGTCCCTGAGAAGAGCTTGTGGAGTGAAGAGATTTCTGAAACATCTGGAGAAGCTGAGACTACTTTAGCTGTTACTCACCTATTGCTGTGTAGGAAAGTGTATTTACAGAGGCAGAATGCAAAGCAAGGTGACTTGGTTTATGGGAGAAAGGTCTCAAAGTCTTTATTCTCAACTGTTTGGTTCATAGTAGAAGTGTGTTGCATACTAAGAAGGTGGTTTTGTTTTCATGTTGGCCTTTTCACTGCTGTAGAATACTCATGATGACTCTGAGCTGCTTGTCTTCTAGTTGTAGCATCCCCTTATCCTTCCCCATTTGCTTGTTAAAAAAACCAATACAGAGGTCATTAATACTCCTGAAAGTTGAGCTTTTATCGTGTGATACTTGTACAACATTTATGACATTTGTAAACTCAAAGTGTAACTTTAAACTCCTCATAAATTCCTGTTTTTCTGTCCACTGGCATGATCCTTGTCAGTTTCACCCACTGTTTAGCCAAATTTATTGTCTGCTTTCTGTGTATGGGAATGCTGCTTTTCCACCTCTCTCAACCTCTCTCAAGAAAAACCCCTCTGCTTACCCTCTGTGATGTCACTTCATCAGGAGTACATGTTCCTTTGTCCCTGCATGTGTTTGTTTCTCAGCATAATTTCACATTCATCAGTTTGAATATTCACAACCCAAAATAGTTACAGTTCAGTCTAAATTTTCAAAGGTCCTGCATTTGTTTTTAAGATATCATAAGTAATTGTTCATACAGGAATCCTGTTCATGCTTCATCCTTTCTAGGACATGCCCAGAGGACATGAAGTGATGGTACATGTTGGGCATTTGCTCAGTGTTCGTGTCATATCCGTGTCATCCCCCCACCTTTTTTTTTTTTTTTTTTTATAAAGCTGTAAATAAGCTTCATGCTATCTCATTCATCTCTCCTCATGCAGATTTTTGTAATGCTTATAATCTGTCTTGCTGGTCTGTAGAGGGAAGGTGGTCTGACTTCACTTAGATTTGGATTAGAATGTTTAATATTTTATAGGCAGCAGTATTCTCACTGGATGGGATAATTAACAGTTTCAGAAGTACTTTTGCTGTCATACATGTTTGTTTTCTCCTCCCTCTCACTGAATTTGGGGAATATATCCTTAATGCTGGGCGATGTAATGAAGAATCTTCTGTTTTTGTTATATAGTGATTTGCTATATAGTGCTTACTTGGTTAAATCAGGGTTGGAAGGGACCTCAAGGATCATCTAGTCCAACCTTTTAAGGTGAAATGTGTATCTGTAGATATTTATTTTTTTTCAAATGAGATGGCCCAGTGCCTTGACAAGCTGAGTCTTAAACCTGTTCAATGCAGGGGAATCCACCACTTCCCTTGGAAGGTTATTCCAATGTCTGATTGTTTTCACAGTGAAAAATTTTCTTCTGGAGTCCAGTTGGAATCTCCCCAGGAGTAATTTGTACCCATTACCCCTTGTCTTTTTCCATGTGACTCCTTGTAAAAAGGGGATCTCCATCTTCTTGGTCGCCACCTTTTATGTACTAGTACATGGTAATAAGTTCTTTTGTAAGCCTTATCAAGTTATTCTGAAGTACAAAGTACAAATGGCATCTTTATTATGGTAAGATTATCCTTTCAGTAATAAAGGTTAATGGTTCAGTGAGTAAAATATACAATTTTCTGTAGAACTTCTTTAAATCCATGATGATTTATTCTAGCCATTTAGGATTCCAGTTTGAAGACTATGTATAATGAGGAATGAGCAGGCAAACAAGAGTATTCACAAAGGTTAACATTAGTTTAGGTTTACCAGTTACATGATAGAGTTAGGCTCTTCTAGGGCTTTATTGAGAGCACCAGTGTTTGACTTTTGCTCTAAATCTCTCTGGAGAAGAGCTGTCTTTCCTGCCTAATGTAGTGTGGAGGTTCAGGGTACCTAGCTGTCTGTGTGCTAGAGGATAAATATGTTGGAAAATTCAGCATTCTGAATTTACCACTGAATCTGAGAGAAAGGAATGAGCCATTATTATTTGTTGGTTGGTTTGTTTTTTAATATACACACATTTACGTAAAACCCATAGTTGTATAATGCTTCTTTCCTTTCTCCCTTCCTTCATTCTCCAGTCTCCCCTTAGAGGAACAATTCTTTCTCCCCCCAGTCTCAACAACCAGCCAAAAGTAAACAATTATTGTTAGCCTTCCAGAATATTTCTGCCATTTCCTGACTGAAAATGGTAAAATGGTTTAAAGAAGAGTTGGAGTAGTTACCTTTAGTCAGCTCATGTTCCCTTACCATTGGAGAGAAACAAAATAGTTCATGCTCATTTAGAACAAAAGATACCTGCAAATTGAAAGCACCAGAATGGTGAAATGGTTTCAGTTTTAGAAGTGTCTTTTTTTCTTTTCTTTTTCCCTTTTCTGTTGAACTAACAATATAGAGGGAACATTTTTTTCCCCACTTTCCAATAGAAAGCTAGTTATACTAGACTTGCTCTAATACGAAGAAATCTTATCTAAGGAGTGCTTTCAAAATAAAACCATATTTGAGAGAAAAAAGTGCCTTGAGGTTTTTATACAGCTGACAAGTTTTCATATTCCGAATATGTAGTGACAATGATCTTTTTTCATAATTAAGCTACAAGTAAGGTTTAATACGGAATTTAAAGCCATTCACTAAATGATGCTTATATTTAAACCCTTAAAAATCCCCAGGAGAAAAAAATGGAAAAAAACAATCCCAACTGTTTTTTTGTTGTGGGATTTTTTTTTTTAAATTGAGATAAGAAAAAATAAACTCTGCTGTACCTCAATTTAATAACTAGGGCTGCTCAGCTACTACCAAAGGCTTAAGAAATACTGTTTAGAAGTGATTGTTGAGAAATAAGTGTTTCTCAAAGATTATGAGGGCTTATACAGATGATTTTGTTCACCTGCTGAGTGTTTGAGAGTAAAAATGTTCAGTCTGACACTTTCCAGAAGTGTTTGCTTAAAAAAATAGGAATATTCTTGTAGAAAAATAAATATTGTTTTCCTGTCTCATTCACACAATAAAGCAATATTATCATGTACTTTTAATAGAGACACAAATATTTTGTGAAATGCAAAATCCCAAGTTTCTGAAATGATCTGCCTTCAGCTTAAAATATAGTGCTGTGATTACAGCTTAATTTGCAAATACCTTTGTGCTCTGCTTCTGTTGTTTGTACTTCTCATGAAATGCAAGACCTTCAGATGCTTATTGAATGCTTTTTGTTATTTGCAAAGTAGACATGGAACTATTTTAAGTAGAAATCTTATGTAATTTTAAATTAAATGGGCAGAAGTAAAAAACTTCAGTATTATGGTTCTTGGAGAAAACAGAAAGTATTCGTTCTTTGATTCCATGAGAAGGAGATGCAAGAATATTACTCCAGCTAGTGACTTCCAGCAATGGAATGGAATTTGAATAAAAATAGAATAGCATTTTCAAACTTCTCTGGATTGCATCTGAATTACTACAAAGTAAGTGTGATGGCTTTCAGTGTGAAAGAAAAAGATTTAAAAGACCCATCATACCCCTTAAATTTGGTGTACAGCAGAGTTTCATACTTGTCTTTCATCTCTTCTTTGTAAGGGGATGATAGTTTTTCATAATGGAGTTTGACCAGCAGGATAGACAAAGTATGCTGTTGGTATATGAGTGTGACTGGTACAGCACTTGCTTCTTATACCAGATTTGCCTCTTGCTATACAGCTTTCTTCAGTAATATCAAAGCAATCCAGAGAGGAAACAGAGCAAGGCAGGCATTTATGTTAATTAGTGAATTCTAGACTATCCTCAAAGGCTCTGATACTTCGATCTAATTCAGTCTTCCAATTTTCTGTTGATTCTTCCAAATGCTTCAGACTTACTCAGACAAAAGCCTCTTTCTTCACAATTGTCGAATTTCATTGAATCTCAAGTCTTGGTGATAGAGTTTAATTGTCAGCAAAATAAGTCTTGGTTTCTGTAAATTCTTTGATCCTCAATTGGTTTAGAAGTGACAATATACTTTCTTTTACAGGGTTTAGATATTGTTTCCATGTGGCATATGGAGCAAAGTTGGACCAATTAAAGAAATTATTTCAATTGTTTTCTGTCAGGAAGGCTTAGACAAAGAGCTTAGTCTGAGATCCTTTAAAGTTCAGGCATCTGCCACTAGGGGCAAAAATTATTTTCCTGTAGGCATTTGTCTTTTATTGTAGATTTACTGTGCTGCCTCATTTGGTTGATAATCTAATTTAAACCTCTGAGATGACTCATACCTCCTCAATGGGATTCACAGCTAGTTTAAATTCTCTGATGTCAGAACCTTTCAGTTCTTCCCAGGATCTCTTGTCTGTACAGAATAGTCCTTTGGGTGTCTGAATACACTGAGGAGGAAAGAATGTGACCCACACTCCAGTGAAACTATTTTAGAACATACCTCAGGTTTTGTTTTCAATATTTGTTGGAATTTATGTTTGTATTTATTGGAGTTTTTGTTTGTGAGGTCTTGAAACTTATTTTAGGCCTTCATTGTGCTGTTATGGACAGACTTCTGCAGATTTGAGGGTGGTACCCCACTGAAGTTAGGAACCTTCAGGAAGTTGCAGTAGACCTCACTACATGGGTCATATGTTGTACTAGAGACTTCAATTTTGCAAGACCAGCATTTTCTGAAGTAACTGTGATGTGACAGTTTTCAAGAAAAAAAAAAAGGATTGTGAAAAGGTACAAAACCTTTATGTCAAGAGGCATTTCAGTCTTATTTCTTTGGAAACACAAAGCAGACAAGCCCTTCATTGTTCAGAAGGTTCAAAAAGGTTTTAGAGTGATCCAAACTAAACTTAAAACTTGTTTGTGACCTCTTCCTGAAAGCATAAGCACTGTATAGTTACCACTAAGAACTTTAGGAATTGAGTGTTCCTGTTTGGAATGTGAATTGCTATTTAAGGGTTACTCGACTTCACAAAAGATTAAAATGCACTACCATGCAGTGTAGATGATTATGTTAATTAGATGGAGGTTCGATT
>JAOEGS010002062.1:25701-38778 GCA_025447755.1 Corythornis vintsioides | reverse complement strand
ATAATATATTGAAAGGGTATTTTTTTCATAGTCTTTGCATTACTTCTAAGTTGTCCAGTTCCTTGCACTCCTGGAAATTTTCATCCTAATATATCTGACATAGTATCAGCAGGGAAGCTGCTGGTTTTAAAGCAAACAAACAAAAGAAATCCGAATGCAGTCAACAACAAAAAACGAACTAACCTGGTGAAAAAAGATGTCAGAGAAAAAAAGAAGAATGTATAACTAAGTGTTAAGACCCAGATACAAACATGTTCATTTGAAGGAAGAAAGAAAACTTCTGAGAATTCCTCTACCTGAAATCTTAAGTGGTCTTATGAAATCTTAAGACCTTGTGTGAATGAACTTAAGCAAAGTAATTGGAGTGTGATCTAATGTCTAACTTGAGACACAACTGGCTGTGGCCCCTGCAGTTCTGTAGTTACTGGAGTGAAATACACTCCTGTAAGAGCAGTGGAAATCCAGAAGTAACAAATCCTTAGAATTCTTCTCTAAAGGCATCTCTTTCAATAGCTATCCAGTTTTGCCTCATCTGTTAAGAGATATATCAAAAGCTTATGGGTATGCAGTGTGTCCTGGGTGCACTTGGCCATTTTTCAGGTGATAGTGGCATTTTGTCTTCTACAGTTGTAATTTGGGTACTATTTCAGAACCTGATCTCTTACTTGCTCTAAGGATTTATCATGTTTAAAGTACAAAACACCCTTCCTTGTTGCCTTTATGGCTCATGTGTAGTTATTTAGCTCCCCTATCTGAGTCTTTTTGTCACTCTGCATTTCCAAAACATTAATTCAGGCACTCTGCTAGTTTTAAGTGTTGCAGACACCTTCTGTTCACCTTCTGTTCTCACTTGCTTTGTCCCAAACTCTGGTGTGCTTCCTAGCCTATGCCTCCTCGTGTCAGGCTTCACGCCTTGGTTGTGCGTGAGATGAACCTGTGCCATTCAGTGGTGCAGAGGAATGGAAGAAGCAATGTTGAAGGAGGAGGGAGGAGAGGAAACAGGGAGTGGATATGCAGTGAACAAAGCAGAGGGTGAAGGAAAGGGCATCTGCAAGCAGCCAGTCTGCATGGGGCAAAAATTCAAGTCAATATGTACAAAGCACTCTCGATATCCAAACACCCCAAGTTCAGCAACTTCTGTGACTGTTACTACCAACTAGTCTTTTGACAGTTCTGTCTTGCAGCTCCTTCTTAGGGACAGATGGAGAGAAGGCTTTTTCTTGATCCTATGGCCCTGGTGTTCTTTGAAGGATTCTACCAGGAGGTGTAGAAAGGATTGTGGCTTCATTTGAGTATTAGCCTGCTTCCCATGCAAAGCTTTTAGTGTTTCTGCACCTGGTAACTGGAGCTGTTGGCACATTCCTGTGGTTTTTTTTTTTCCTCCATCATTGTTGTTGCTGCTTATCTTTCATCCTTACATCTTTGTAACTTCCTGCTTTCTGTGCAGTGAAGTTCATCCACAAGCTGACTCTTCATCTTTAAATCATCTTTCAAGACACAGCAGTATTGTTGTAACTGCACTATAACTATACACTGTCAGTAGTTAAGTGTAGAGGTGGAGAAGCTAATTAATACCCTGACCCTTTTGTTTTCCCATACTTAAAACAAACAAACAAAAATGAACAAAAAGACAAAGACAAAAAGGAACACATCTTGTTCTGCAACTTTCTGTTCCAGTCTACTGCTACATCTTCCAATTGCTTGCTTTTCCTTTTGTAGTCAATTGTGTTGGTTTCTCTTAAGTGACACAACAAACTCTTCAGGGCAGGGCATGCTTCTGGCTACTTGATGGTCCAGCATGCATCCTAGTGAGGCTCTGCCTCCCACTTCAGATACATTAATCCTCTTTTGGGTGTTTCTGTCATGCAAATAACAAATGGCAGCATTCTCAGGAGTCCCTCGTTGTGGGCAGCACTCTATTCTATTTTTGTCTATTTATTTATTTAGGAGTTCATAGTGCTGGGCAGCTGTAAATCAGAGCTTCACAGTGAAGTCTGTCTTTGAATTGAACAAAGACAAAATAGATTGTAAATTGTATTCACTTTTGCTTGAATGACTGTTCAGTGAAGGCTTTTATTTTCTCATTGTGTGTGATTTTTTTCTTGGTTTAAAGAAAAGTGAAGAAATGTTACTGTTAACGTATTTATGTTTATCATTCTAAGTATCTTCTTACAACTTTAAAAGCCATGAAAAAATACAATATTACAGGAGTATGTTGACTATTTAAGTGATGTGTATGTAAGTATGTCTTTTAAATAATTTAATCTGTAACCTTCAGCTGCGAAAACATGTAGGAGGATGAATTTAAGGTATATTTCTACATGAACATTAGAGGGGTTTTGGTGTTGATTTATACACTGCTAGTGTTTTAATATGATCAGCAGTTAGTTATGTGTCATTTGCAGCTGCTTACACCTAGTCTGCTTTTTTTTTTTTTTTGAGATGAAGCTTTCTAATAGTTGCCCAGTAGAGTCAAACAGTAAAGTCATATGCAGTGCAATGTAACTTTTCATAATGCTTAGCATTTAATTAGTAAAATCCCTTTATTTTAATGTAATGAATATAATATACAGTAGAGGTCATATTCTGTTTGGGTTTTTTTGTCATTTGTATGTATATTATACCCCACATTTCCATTTCAGTGTTGTAAATTACAGTTTAAACTGTAAAAAGGTTTACATTATAGTGGTATTTTCCCCCCAGAAGCTGATGGCCCAAAGAAATCCATTGTCAGACTTTATCTAGATTGCTTTGGACAGCACTCTCTTGCTAGAAGAAAACTCTTGAGATGTGATTGCCTTCAGGTTTTCTGAGCCAAAAGATTTTTGGTTGTTTCTCAGGCACGATTTGCAAGTGGATTTTGGTGCCAATCTTGAGACCGAAGAGGAGGTGAAGTCATCCCTCCTTATACCCTACAGCCCAACTCTGCAGAAAAGGATCCATTCTGCACCCTAAATTAGACAAAAAAAACCCAAAACAACAACCCAAAAAGAGAAAAGGGATTTGAATCCAGCTGTAGTCCCTCCCATGCTGATTGCTGTAGCCTGCAGACACACACTCACTTGTCTTCTTACAGTGCCATACTTACTTACTGACTCACCCAAAGGGTGAGCAGCTTGGAGAGCAGAGACTGCAGGAGGCCCTACCGCAGGATTGCCTCTAGGAGAGCAATTACCTGGCTGTCTGAAGAGGTGGGAGACCCACGTTCAGTGTGTGCTTCCTGACTGGTAAAAATAACACATTCCCTTGCATCTCTGTCCAACCTTCACCTCTCGTGTAAGTGTCCTGACCCCTGGGCTTGGCTGTACCTTTGTAAACACGATGACATGTTGCCCAGTGTCTTCTTCCTACGTGGTTTTGTGAATGGTACCTAAGTTGTGAATCTCTAGTTGTTTCCAAACAAACTCTGGCTTTTCTCTATGTGGTTTTAAGTGTCCTAAATTGAAGCAGAAATTTTAATGTCATGGGAGGGAGTGTCTTTTTATAACATACAATAAGTTTTCCAAGCAAATGCTTTGATTATTTGCACAGCAAACTTAGGATACCTGGTTCTAATCTCCTGATAGCTGTATGAGAATTTCTCTTGATTTTCCAGAAGAGGGAAGAAAGAAAAAAATGGAAGCTAAAGAAAAATTAATAATCAAACCAAAGTATGATGCCAATCAGAAGAGGTGTGGGCAAAGTCAGATGAGGACATGAAGTGCCTCTGGTGTTTGAGCTGCCCAAAGGCTTTATCCTTGAAATGGATGGGCTAAGTAGAGGCCAAGAAGTCATGTCCTGGCTTTCATAGCAACAGTCCATATAAAATTCCCTCCCATGTATTCAAAATAGGAAGAAAATGGATGGAATACATCAGAATTATTCTCTTTTGTGGATAGGAGGGGATCTTAATATATTTGATTGGTAAAATACAGGATAATATTTGCTTTCTGAATTATAACCATTTTTCGGAGGCAAAAGCTTTATTTTCAGTAATGTCCAGCTTGGTTATTGTTGTCTTAGACTGAAGTGATAATTGAACCTTTCTTTAAAACTTAAAAAAAAAGGGATGGGGGGACATTAGAAGCAAATTAAGATTGTTATTCAGTTAATTATCTTCAGGAGATAGAACGCTATGAGCTATTTGAGATTCAGCACCCATTATTTTCAGAAAGAGAGCATTTAAAGCCTATTCTCAATCTCACCTTGGTAATACAAATAGTAAAAGAAAACTTTATGTTGGAAAAATCTTACCAGAAAGATGACATACATTTCAGTTTTTGTTTTAAGCCTTGTATTGGTGTACATTTATATATAACCCCCAAATCTGAAAGTAGCTGCAAGAGCTGTTTTTCTCCTCTCATAAAAATTCTATAATCAGAATAGTCTTCAGATATTTTGGTCCATCCTGATCTGTAGCATCAGGTTTAATACATTGTAAGTCCCCCCTCCAGCAAAGCACACTTGGGACATATTTTCATTCCAAATTGGATTTGTAGCAGAAAGGAAAACCACACTACACAAATGCTTGTTAGAAGTCGGTCTGTGGCTAAATAGTTTAGCAAAGAATTAAATTAATAATCTTGCTAGGAAAAAGCCAGTGTAGGACTATATACTGTTCCAGGTTTCTGTTACAGTGATGCTTTGTATTGTGGCAAGAAGTTGAAGTAGGTAATTTTACATCTGGAATATAAAAATAAGGTGATGTAAACTCAATTCTGTGAGTAGTGTACAACTTGACATCTTAAAGGCTAGAATAAGAATTTGCAAGTGGTTACCATTTTTTGATATATTTTTTTTTTCCCTCCTTCAGGAGGGGGAATGAGGCCACAGTCACTGTACCTGTACTCCCTCCTTTGTATATTTTTATTATTGTTCTTCAGTTGAACTCTGTGCCTTAAAAGTATCTTGTTGTTTATGTTGTAGTATACAACAGAAATCAACTTATTCAGTATTTTGGCAGTACCTTAAGTGTTTCTGTCTTGGTTTTACTTATTTTTTTGTTTGTTTCAGTATGTTTAAATGTAGATTTTATTCATAAACTCAGGATAACAATATAGCTCCGATGAATGAAAATTAGTATAAAAAAAAGAAGCAGAAAAGATATCCAGAGCTTCACTTCTGGAATTGTTAGAATTTTGTTCTGGCAATCTTCCTCACATACTTATGTATGAAAGACTTAATATTGCTTCAGGGATTAGAGTTGGGGGGTCAGATGTCTGCTTTAATTGTCATTATGAAGCAGAAATGTAGTTTTGTACTCAGGTTATGGGGTAAGACTTTGTTATATAGCCAGAAGTTTGTTGTTTTGAATTATTCTAATCCTTACTTTCACAATAAATAAAATTTTAAAAACCACATAAATAATAAATCTGTGGATGCTAATTATTGGGGTAGGGAGGTATCATTGCAGGGATCAATAATTTGAAAGTTGCTAATGAATATATTATCCCAGATCTGTCATGTTTTTTGTAGAATACATCATTTTATTAACAAGTATAATACAGCACCAAAGTTCAAGTATGTTTTGAAAATTCTGATACAGCTGAAATTGTAGCCAACTTGGTTTATTGGCAATTATATCTAATATGAAAGGCAATTACAGTACAGAAGCTATTTCAAGATTTCTCTGAAAGGTATCTGAGAAAGAAGGAAAGGATTTTTTTCTTCAATCAAGATGTTTTTCTTTGTGTGCTTGTGTTTAATGGAGACTTTATATATCCTTTCTGCATTGTCCTAACTGGGGAGGTAAAACCTTGGCTGGTGCAACTGCTGTTAATACACACGTCATTCTGAGCACATCCAAGGAAAAAAGACAAATCAACTGTACCACATAATTTAGCAAAGAGATATGTCAACTTGCATGGAGCATTGACCTATTTTGAATTTCTACAAGCAGCATAGTTGTAATCAGTAGATCGTTAAAACAGTGTGTATTTGTTGTGTACTGGAAAGCTCAAGAAACAACTGTACAGTTAGGATCAATGCATTCTTACCAGGTAATGTAGTTGTCTCCATCAGCAGCAAAAACAGAAATTCATTCCCAAAGAAGCCTGTTTTCCATTCTTATCTTTGTCACAGTTCTCCTTTCTTTAAATCAAACACTTAAAAATAAGATCAAATACAGTGTTAACGTTTTCTTCTCGTTTACTGACTGTTTTCCTGTTTGACAGCATTCATATAAAAAGATCTTTTCAAGTAGTAAATTAATTTGGATAGAAGGCATCCTACCTGAATTCATTACATGCTGGCAGTTTAGATAAATGGATATTATGATCTCAGCATATTTTGGCCCAGCACCACTGTGCCCATTTGCAAATGTCTAAGGAAGTGATAATATTCCTGTCACTTTCAGGCTGCTAAAGAAAAAAATGGGGTAGAATTTCTTATTTATATTTATAGGATGCCTGTGGGGAAGACAGTAATGCTGTATATGGCAGTTTGTGTGGACATGTGGTGCTAAACATATATTAAAAAAAGATAACAGCCCTATTGACGTTTCTTTGTAGAAATATGGAAGAAAAGCCAGAGTAGATCAGTAATTGACAGCTATGCAGGAGTTGCATTTCCAGATTTCTTTCTGAGGAAATAATTCACAAACTTACAATTCTTTTCAAAGTCAGTAATCCATCTTTAATTATTTTGTTGATTTCATAGTTGTATTTTGCAAGGTTGATGTAATGTCTGCTTCCTGCCAACATTTGATATGGACAATCCACTTTGTCGCTGCTTTGATGAAACGGAAGGCTGCTTGTAGTTGCAATACTTCTTTTTCCTTTTTTTTTCTTTATTTTTCCTTTTTTTTTTCCTTTTTTTTTTGGCATTTGTGTGTGTGAACTGAGCATGGGTGAAGGCTTATCAGTCACTGAATGCCATAGTTTAACAGCAAGATATGTGGGGAGCTGTCAGTTTATGCCACTGACAGAATGGGAAACGTGTTCAATGTAGTTGATGAGCATTTAATGTAGACAATTCTGTGCAGCTATTTCTTTTATTCCTACTTTGGGGTATCCTTTATTGTCACGTGCACTCTTCTGAGCATTATTTTACTACCATGTGCTTCTTTAACTTGACCTTTGGCTCCCCAGCATCATCAAGGGTGGTGATGACACCCTGCCACCCTGGCCACCCTTGTGCAGGTGGTGCCCCAGTGTGGGGTGTCAGCAGGATATGAGGCACTGTGGGGCTGCTTCTCACTGCTGAGCAAAGTAGGTGGTGGTGAAGTCTGAGCTTTACACTGTATGACATGTGTCACTCTAAATTAAAGCTGTTTTAAAAAACTAGGCAGGTAGTCATCCCACTGTACTTGGAACTGGTGAGGCCGCACCAGTGGTCAGCATCTTGCTACGAGAAGGATGTTGAGGTGCTGGAAGCTGGTAAAGGGTCTGGAGAATAAATCCTGTGATGAGAAGCTAAGGGAACTGGGGTTGTTTAGCATGGAGATAAGGAGGCTCAGGGGAGACCTATTCACAACTCACTCTCCACAGCTTCCTGAAAGGAAGTTATAGGGATGTGGGAATCAATCTGTTCTCCCAAGTAAAAAGCAGTAAGACAAGAAGAGATGGCCTCAAGTTGTGCCAGGGGAGGTTTTAGATTTGGTATTAGGAAAAACTTCTTCAAACAAAGGGTTGTAACCCTGGAACATACTGACCAGAGAAGTGGTGGAGTCACCATCCCTGGAGATACTTAAAAGATGTAGATGTGGTGCTGAGGGACACGGTTTAGTGGTGGACTTGGCATAGCTGGGTTAATGGTTGTACTTGATGATCTTGAAGGTCTTTTCCAACCTAAGTAATTCAATGAGTAGACCAGAAGAGCATCTCTGTGGCATATTTGCCTTCAAGCAAGTGTGTAATCCCAGTTGGGGTTGCTTACGTTTAGTTATATGTGTATGACTAAGTATCTGCTTGAATCTGTTCCTGGCGGTACAGGTTGCTTCCAGACAGGTTTCTGCGAGTTTGCTGCAAGGAGTAGGAGAGAATTGTGTTTTAAGTAGTTCCTTTTTCTCATGGAGTCTGGTCATTGGAGCAATGTTCCTGACTTCACTGTTGTAGAGAAAGAGATTGTGAATTATTCTCTGCCTGTGTCGTGCCCCCCACCCCAGTAAATGCAGTGTACCTGTCTGTGAGAATCGATACTTGGGCAATCACCATGGAAGAGTTTAGGTTATTATGCAAAGCAGTATTTATTAATAACAATAGTGTGTTGAACTAAACTGTGATGCAATTAAAGGTCCCTGGATTAAGGATTAGCTTGAACTCCAGTTCCAAGTTCCAATATGTGTGTGCACACAGACATAAGCGGCAAAATCTTTATGTCCCTAGAAGGACCCTCACTTGAAAGAAACTTTTTTCTTTTCCAAAGAGGCACATCAGTGGACTAGAGAAGTAGCAGTGAAGTATTTCTGCAGTGTGTGATGAAGTAAGTGGATATAAAGGTTCTGTGAACTATTTGTAATAGTATATAAAATCAGTCTGCCCACTCTATTCTCTTATACAGAAGTATTTCAATGAATGCATTGGCCAACAAAGTATCCTAGAAATGCCAAATACATTTAGAAATAATGTACTAATGCTCTTAGGCTCCTTGGTATTTGGAATTTAGGTTGCACAACGTTGAATGCTATTGGTGGCATTTGGCTGTTCTACTGGAGGATCCTAGTTTCTTGTTTAAAAAAAAAACAAACCCTTTTCTTCTCTGGTGTTTACACCCTAAGTGTTGATTCAGTTTGGATTATATTTCTTTCATCGTGAAGTATGTATAAACATTTTAAATAGGTGTGGCATGCTGTCAAGTGTTTCCATTATTTGGATGATAGGTTTAAACATCTGTTCCAAAGGATCATTAGGCACCTGTAGAAGCAAAGTGGGTATGTAGCACCTGAACACTTTCTGATTCATGCAATTAAAGCAGTTTACAGAGTGAGGAAGAAAAGAATATCACATACTGAGGTTTGATGTCTTTCTCATGGAGAACAAAAGAGGTTTGATTCTTTCAGTTTAAGTTTAGCCTAACTATTGTGTAGTGTAGGAGGTTTAATGAATCATTGTTTAACTTTGATACTGCCAAGTATTTGACCATTAAATAGTCTGAAATGTGTGCACAGCACTTAGGTGACAGACTCTTATTTAACTCCTATTAATTGGCATTGAATAGTTATTTAATTACTTCGGAAGAAATCTAACAACATTGTGTGTTCTGATTAAGTTATTTGATGTAAAACCAAACATAGGACTGTTGAAGAGAGCATGTTCCTTTTTTTGCAGCTTGCTATTGATGCTGCATGCTACATGGAAGCCTGAGAATGATTAAACCAGCAGATACTATTCACAAATTTTGATGCTGTTGTAACTTCAGTGTACTTTGTTCATAATTTCTTAAATTACTTTCCTGTTAGAGGTGTCATGGTACCTCACAAGTTTTAGATTTATGATTTTCTTTTTACTTTTGAAGCCCTTGCTGGGATAAGTAAAAGGTGCAAGTGTTAAGTGAGCTTGAAAATTTGTGTAAGTTGAAAATACTGGGCTAGGTCTAAGAATTATTGTCTCACGTCATTTATCTCTATCACAGAAATGCTCATTTAATTGGGTTTTTTTGAAGTATGAAATATTGTAGGAAAATGACAGTGATAGTCAATAAGTTTGGAAGTGAGGGTTATTAGAAGTTCACACTTGAGTACAGGAAGTTCCACCTCAACACGAGGAAGAAATTCTTTATTCTAAGGGTTATAGAGCACTGGAACAGACATCCCAGAGAGGTTGGGGAGCCTCTTTCACTGGAAACTTTCAAGACCTGTCTGGATGCATTTCTGCATGCTCTGCTCTATTTCTGTCCTGGTCTGGCAGGGGGCTTGGATTCAATATTTGGAGGTCCCTTCCAATCCCTAACATTCTGTGATTCTGTGAAGTCTAGGAGAGAAGAATTATATTTGCAGACATGTGGTGCGAGTTCTGCAGGTCTAACCTTCTAGAATAGCAAGTACAACAGTTTCTTTAATCTGGAGAACCATCCCAGAAAGTTAGGTTTGCAACATCCTGGTGCAAACTGTAGTAGTAACTGTCAGCATTTTGACTCCTGACTCAAAATATCTACTTTTAACTTTCATATTTGGAATGTTTTCTCTTGCATGCTTAATAATTCATAAACAAGCCACTGTTTCCAGTAAGTGGAAGCTGTTGTTTGTTCATACCTTGCAAAATAGACCTCATTTACTTGTAGACATCCTTATAAATGTAGCAATTACTCTGGATGCAATACCGTGATGGCCGGGGGGCATTTGGCAGGTATTTCCCAAGCTTAGCCCTTCTGCTTGGAGGTGCATTGCTCTGATATATTGTGAGGGATCTTGCTTGCTTTAGTGAGTTACTGTAGCTTGCTTCAGTGTAGGACTTGATGAGTAAAATGTAAGTTCAGTTATATCCATACAAACAGGATCTGAAATACATCTCCAGTTTTCTACATCTCTGTGTTATCTCTTACACAGCCACATGGGTAATGTCATGGAAAACCAGCAACAACAAAACCAGGGCTGGGGCTCATGGCCTTGTCTTTTGCTCTTAGCAGTAGAAGAGCATTAATGGTCACTGGATTTGCTTTACAAGAGGGAGATGTGGACTTCTTAGGTGGGAGGGAGGTATTTTCCTAGGCTGAATGACTTCCGGTGTCATTTTCCACATTCCGACGTGCAAACACTGAATAGACTATAAATTACTCATTTCAATAACTGAATTTAAAAAAAAAAAAAAAGTTCTGCTGGACTGTTAAAGGTTCCAGTTTTCAAGGTTTTCTTTTTTGATACACCATTTTTGTTATTCACTTGTATTTTAGACCATGTCATTTTACAAAATTACTGTATTTACATTTTAAAGAGGATTAGGCAGAGTAAAAGATGTATTAATGTTTTATTGATAATGGTAGATTAATTTCCACTGTTCTAGTGGTAGCTCACAGCTGTCAAAAGACAGTCTGTAGAAACAGTTACGCTTAATGATTTTGCAAGATAATTACCAAAAACACAGTTTTGGCAATTAACTCGCAGCCTGATTACCAGTAAGAACGGGAGTGGTTGCTCGTTAGTGGATATATGAATGAGATATTAAGGGGAGGACTACTGAGACCAGCTCAGGTGAGCTAAGTTTTCCTTCATGAACATTTTCCTCAAGAACTTCACTGGAACAGATCAGAGACCATTACCACAGTTGTTCTTGGTGTGCAGGATGAAGGCAAGCATTTTGTAGCTGTTGTTTATACAGCTATGCTGGCTTTTTACACCTGAAAGCAGTGGGACAGATCTGTATCACACTGGTAGTGTAAAGCTCTCATTGCAGCAATGAAACTTTCTTAGGAAATGGTTGGAGGTTGTAACAGGCTGCTGCTGATCAACCTAGTAGCCAGTGAAAGGACTTGTGGGAACAGTTCAAAGCTGCACCAGGGGAGGTTCAGACTGGACATTAGGAAGCATTTCTTTACTGAGAAGGGTGGTCAAACATATTGGAGCACACTTCCTAGAGAGGTAGTTGATGTCCCAGGGCTGTCAGTGTTTAACAGGCATTTAGTCAATGGTAATAACAACATGCATTAACTCTTGGTCATCTCTGAATTGGTCAGGCAGCTGGGCTAGATGATTGTTGTGGATCCCTTCCAACTGAAGTTTTCCATTCATATTTTACAAGAAGACTCCAAATCCAGACTGCAGATTCCTCCTTGAGTAACTCTGGTGATTCTTCAATAGAAAACTCAGGGAAGGGAAGGAAAGGTGAACTCTGAGATACTGCTGGAAATGAAACAACCCAAGAGTTAAATCGCTTTTGACAGCAAGTGTTTTGTAATGGCTTCTCTCCATACTGTACAAAATGCGAGTAAGCACAGCACTTTTCCAGGGACAAGTCTGGATATGCTCTTCCACTTGTGGGATAAGGGAAATTGTGAAGGCATCACTTGATTCCTGGAGGTGCTGCTGTTGACCTGACCTGTGCTGTGGCTGTGGAACGTGGCCAGCCTGAGTGACCTTGCTGCCTCCCGGCAGTGTCACATGGGATGGCCTTTGTGCAATACCTTCTTGTATCCGTCTGAAACCACTGCAAATATAATTCATTTGGGATTGCTGACTCTTGGAGTAGTCCTTTGCCCTTGCATGCAGCTTGTCATCAGTGGATCTCACAGCGTTTTATGGAGGGGCTCAGCACTGTCACCTTTACTTGCTCTGCTCCTCACTTTGTAAAATAAACTGAAATCACTCAAGAGGCACATGGCAAATCTGGGAACAGATTGCTAATGCCCTGAGCCCAGTCCATTACACAGTCTTGTTTCTCTCATCTGCCCCTTCTGGACAGGCAACTAAGGAAAGCTCTGTCAGAAGCATTTAACCTTTTAAATTGCTTTCTTTCTGCCAGTGAAGTCTTGGCTCATTTAAGAATAACCTGAAATATGATATTTAGGGATGTTAAGAAGTCTTAGCTATGGCATGAATACAGTATGTGCTAGATTGTTCTTCCACAGCTACTTTGGGAAAGGAAAAGTCAGGAAAAAGAAATAATAAAGTTGCCTAGTGAGTTTCTTCTGATGTATCTACCCCAACATGAAATAAGTGAAAGGGAGAACCACCAGCTGCCATTCCCAGTAGAAACAGATGAAAGATTTTGTGGAGTCTTATACTGATATATGCCCTTCCTCCTTATGTGCAAAGTCTAAAAATAGGATTAATTCTACCGTTGTCTGCCCTTCAAGAACTGCCTTTGGCAGTAAAGTACTGAAGAACTAGCTGTTTGCCACTAATTTCTCTGTGAAGTAGTGTCCCAGGCCTGAGGAGAGGATGTTTTCTGTATTGGTTGGTGTAGAAATTTCCTTAAAGAAATCAATGTTAATGCAACAAAATTTGTAATTCTGAGAGAGCCATGAGCAGAAACCTAGAATGATGGTTGCTACAGAAGTTACTTCAGTATCTTTTATCTCTGAATTACGTTTCCAACACAAGGAAACTTTCAACTTAACTGCTCTTAGTAATGAGCTCCTTTCAAAAGAAAAAAGAAAAAAACCAACAAATGGCTTTTGTTGCCAGTTCAGTGAATGTGTTTGTACCAGCTATAAGTAATATTTTGA
>JAOEGS010002060.1:36091-53498 GCA_025447755.1 Corythornis vintsioides | reverse complement strand
CCATCCTCTCTACACTCACCCTTAACATATTGATAGACATTGATGAGGTCCCCCCTCAGTCTCCTCCAGGCTAAAGAACCCCAGTTCTCTCAGCCTCTCCTCATAAGGGAGATGCTCATGGACATCCTCCTGTCCACCAGGACCCCCAGGTCTCTCTCTCCAGAGCTGCTCTCCAATAGATCAGCGCCCAGCCTGTACTGATACATGGGGCTGTTCTTCCCCAGATTTAATTTCATTAAATTTTGCCCCGCCCATATCTCCAGTCTGTCCAGGTCTCTCTGGATGGCAGCACAGCCTGCTGGTATGTCAGCCACTCCTCCCAGTTTGGTGTCATCAGTAAACTTTCCATACACATACTTTTTTTAAATGGAAAATGCTGCAAAAAATAATGTAGTGCTATATTAAAAACTTAATGAAAACTAAAATTTAATGCAACTTTCCAAAAAAGCTTGAGTTTTTATTATATTTGAAGAATATAAGGGCCCAACTGCCCTTAAGTGACACAGGCTGAAAGCACAAGGAAACACAGAAACATTTGCACAGTTTCACCATTCAGCACCTTCCTTGTGGCCTTGCAGAAGTCTGTATGGGCAAGAGCTTGATTAGGAGCAATTTGTGAGATGATCTAATGTATTTATTTTCCTTTTCCTGCCAGAGAATAGATGACACCACAGGTGGTTAAGAATTTTCAAACTGTTGCTAGAAAAGTAGTGAGAACATCTTGGTAGAGACCCCCCATCCATTTTGATGAAACTTTCACTACAAAAGCTTTTAGGTTTATTATCAATCTATGACAAGTGTGTATGTACAGCAAATGAGCAACCTTCACAGCCAGGCATTCAAGAGAGAGCTACTCCAGAGAAAGCACTCACTCCTCTGCTCATGGAAGATTTGGATGAGATGGGTTCCATTCAGTCTCCATCCCACATCAGCAACTTGGGTCATTTGTCTCCTGCACCAGAGTCCCAGAACAGCCAAACACCATTGGGTACTAGGGGTTCAGATCTTTGACTGCTAACAAAAAAAAAAAAAAAAAAAAAACAAACCAAACCTACAAACATTCCAAGGGCTGTTGATTTCACCTCACTATACAACAAAAGCATTTTCCCAGCTCCTGAATTAAACTTTAAGCCTAAACCAAATGTATCTTGATCTGCTCAGGAAAAAGAAACAATAATGCTGGTGCAGCTAAAATAGCCTTTTAAATCAATGCATGGTGCAAGTCTGAGATACTCTTGTATGTTCTGAGTAAACTTGCATATTATCATGCACATAACCAACTCTTATCCGACTCTACTAAGTATTATCATGAGAGTAACATGAACAGTGACAACAACTGCTCAGAGGATGAGGCTTTAGCCATAAATCAGAACATGAAACTTAGATTACATTAAACCGTAACAAAAAGGGTTAAAGAAATTCCCAAGGAAAAAAAGTATCTTAAAAGAAGCCAATGGCACAAGACTGCTTTCTACCACTGAACCAATACTAATTTAAAAGCCAGATTTAATTTGAAAGCATTCACCTGCAAATCAAAAAGGCCCCCAAGATTAATTTCTGCATTTACACTATTTGCAAAATATATTTAACTTAGAAGAATCCTTTCCCCACCTCCCCCCACCAAAATAACTGCTTACAAGATGAGAACTAAAACACAATCTCAAGCATAGTAAAGGTAATTGCTGCACTTACTGCTCGTGTCACGTTGATGTATTACTACGTATCAAAGGTCACAGTTCTGTACTCATACATTATCAAATTTGAAAGAGCAATATTTGATTCCGACCAACCTTTAAACTGCCCAGAATGTTGTGTGAAAATGGATGTCGGGCTAACTTGGGCTTTAAAAAAAATGAACCTGTGTTTTGGAAGCTGAGGGGTCAATCAACCCAGACTGACAGGGTTAGGTGTCACTTCTATGCGTCTAATACTCTCTTAGACTATCAATGAGGTGCAATAAACTGATCACAAGCTAAAGTAGCTGAACATGAAAATGAAACAGTCTGAAAAAATTAGGTAACAGGCCATTGACACAAGGCCTGTGACACATTGTGGACAATAATGTAGGAATAAGGGCATAAATCACCATTTTGATACAATAAAACCTGTAACACCCACCCTGAAACATCTGTGGAATGCTGGGATAAAGTCAACATCTTCACAACTCCACAGTTCCCTCTGAAGTAGCCAGACAATTGGTTGTAGTGAATCAAGGCAAGTTTTCCATGCCTCTACTTCAGGGCGCACACAAAATTTTGCTGTCGTGTGCCAGCCTGACCTTTGAGGGTTGCTAGCTGGCTCTCCATGCCCTGAGCCACGAGTTCTCAGAATTGGTTGTAGCACAGATAAATGAGTCTTATCAGAACCTAGCCAACCTTGAACAACTTTCTTTTCCTAATTATGCCAGTCCAACTGGGGGCAGAGGCTGCAATGAAGCAGCTGGGACATCCTTGGGGTTTTTTTTGTAATATATCAGTTCATCTAAAAAAAAACCAAAAAAAAACAAAAAAAACAAAAAAAAAACCACCAAAAAAACCTAAAAAAAACACACACACCAAACCAAAAAATGAACAAACAACAAACCTCTATAAAATCCAAGTTGACTGAGTATAGCAAGCACAGAATGAACTATTAAAATATTCACCTTAAAACCATAAACCACAATTATGCTTAGAGCAACCTGACTCATCACAGCCATCCTCATAACCCAGATTAAGTGAATATTCAGTAGTTTTTTCAGAATCATGTTGGTTTTTTTTCTCAAGAAATTATGAACAGAAAAAGCAGAATATATTCAACAACCACCTATATCACTGAATTTGGTACTCATTTTAAAATTAGCTTTATTTGTTAAAACACCTGATTCCAAAAGGGGAGCACAAGTATAATTCAATTATGAACAGAAAAGCTAAGATAGACATATCATGAAGCCCATTAGACCCTAAGAATTCACACTACTTGACATCTTTGTCATTGATTGGAATTTCAACTGCAGATTATGTGGTCTGCTGGTGGTCAAGGCAAGAATTAAAATACATCTGATTAAAGATACTATTTATAGCACAAACACATATACCCTTTACTAATGCAGCAACAAGTCTATTAAAACAAGAAGAACTCAAACTATTAACATAGAGGATCTCCTCTTTAAATAAAGCTTCTTTATACAAGAAATATAAGATACACATACAAACATTACTTAATAAATACCAACTTTCACATTTCTAAAAAAGAAAAACCAAACTTTAAGTAGTTTTCTTAAAAGTTAATTCTCTTGGTGTTTTTGTAAAACATTTTCTGAGTGCTGAACGAGTCAAAATTAAGGTTCATCAACTGAGTAGAACTCCTTGAAGTGATGCAAGGAATTAGAGGGCAACCATTTCAGGAGAGCTGGAAGGTCTTTGTTGCTTGAGTTTTCTACAAATCCAGCATCTCTGTTTTCATTTAGGCAGGAGAGTGAGAGAGAGAGAGAGAAAGAGAGAGAGAGAGAGAATTATTATTTCAATGTTACAAATTTAGAATTAAATTTGAATTTACAAACTAGGCCTCTAGCATCTGTACCCCTTGTTTCCTTCCACATGTGATTTCAGGATTTTGCTGCGGTATTTCTGTCTGGCAGCTGCAAACACCCTTTTGAAAATTATTCTTCTCAATAGTGGAAGGAGAATACATGATTTCACAGTGGTAAAGACTTAAGATGCCCTCCTGAAAAACACTGGTATTTTACTGAGAGTTCTAGCAGTGCAGTGCTGGGTACATGCAGAATCAGTTCTGAAGCAGGTTTGCCCCCACAGTGACTACAGTGAGAAGTAACTAGTATTAGAGAATGAGTCAGGACTCTCCCTTCTATGCAAAAATTAACTCATAATCAAATTGATTTTACACAACCTTGAAAGGGTTATATTATGATTCAATGCCTCAGATCTTGCACTGTTGCCAAGTTAGATAATCTTTCAAGAATCTTAGAAGTGTTTGCTTTAATCTCAAAACCCCATGGTCTGGGAGCAAATTACTGTATAATCAATATGTTTCATTTTAAAACCCTTCTCTCTATCCTGCCCATCATACACCTCTCTAGGTCTTATTCTTGCAGAGAAAAGATTGAATGTGACCTGACAGGACCCCAGAGAGGTTCACAAATCAAAAGCAATGGTGAAGGTAAGTCAGAATTCTTGAGGCGCACGATCTTAAGGGACAACTCAATTTATTTTTGACTGCTGGAAGAGAGCAGTTACCATTGTTAAAAGCTATAGCTTATTATATTTGTTGTGTAAACAAACCCCACTAAAGACCAGCTGTTGAGAAATTCCCAACCATTCAGAATGCCAGCTTTTTCCTCTGAAGAGGCAGAAGTCAGAAAATTAATCACTTGAGACTAGCAGATAATCTCAAGTATGGCACACTTCTGATGGAAGTTTACATTTTGTCTTCTCACAAACTCTGATTCATTACTACACTCCAAGACCTGGAATCCAACAGCCCTATTCCTAAACCCTGGGAACCTTAGCCTTAGAAGAGTTGGTTGCAATTCCTCACCTTCATCACCCTCCATAAACTTGGGACCCATGAACTCCACCTAAAGACCACACAGTATAAAAGAGGAGCACTGCCACGTATCAGTAATTACCAGTTTCCCAAATGTTTTCCTTTCAGTGAATCAAAATATTTGGATGACAGCCAAAAATCTCTTCCATGAACTATCACACAGATCCTGTCATTTAATACATTCTTAAAGAGAAAAGGCACACACCATTAGCAAGAATCCAGTTCATTGAGCAATCTCCTATTGTCCCCTCAAACTTAATTTCAAGCTTAATGCTTCTGAAAAGACTATTTGTGGAAGTCATTAACAGCTTTTAAACTTCCAGTCTGAATTAATTTATGAAAAACTTTCTTCTAGAGTTTGTGCACTCCTTAGGCATGTGTATTCTATGCAGACTACACTACAGACATACATGTGAAACTTCAGAGGCTCATTACACCAGAAATACGGTCAGGTTTGCATTTATAAATTCAAGAAAGTAAATGAAACATAAAATGCTGAAATCTGAGGCACTAACTTTTAACTATGTGACTATATACGAAATAACACCCTAGAGATATTAAGTAAAATGAAAAAACCTCTGCAAAACATGGAATAAAATGAATAAAATGAAGGCCTAAAAACATTGGTTGAGAACACTCAATTAACTGGTAAAACCATTCACCTAAGATGAAAAATTAATCTTCAAGGTCATTGTTCTAGTGAAGCATTCAGAGAGGCCACTCCCTGCCCTATGGATGCCTTTCTCACTGTGGAAGATCTAACAAGCCTCACTCCAAAAGCAACTTTTTTCTAAGAATTTTATTTACACCCAGTACTCTTGTAAAGAATACATTTGGACTTTATGATGATTAAGATTTGAGTTTTTAATTAACAGACATCTACCGAACAATAAATACTTCCCTCTATATTACACATTCACCACTAACATATTCAAATTTTAGCATTAATCCTAAAAAGCAAAGAAGTTTCTCCAATGTTTGTTGCCAACTGCATCCATTTTTCTGACACAGGAACATGACATCTAACCTGTGGTATCTACTGGTATGGAGGAATAGACAAACCCTGATACATTTTCAAAAAAAATCTTCTCACGTTTTTTTCATTTTTCTCTCTTAAGGTCTTGCTCTGACAGACAAAACCAATTTTCCTTCCCTCCTCCCGTATTTGTTTCACTCTGTCATTCTTTTCTTTAAATCCTTCCATTAGCTTCTACTCCTGTACCACATGGGGTCAGCCTTCTTGTTCTTGACTTCAAGGCAAGCATAGACACCCCTAGTTATATGCTTTTGACAACCTCTAGACCAATCCATAAATGAAGCTCACTTCCATGTCATCTTTGCCTTTCCCTGTGAGCTTCTGCTCTTTCCCATGTGTAGACCAAACAGTTTGAGAAACCATCTTCATATCAAAATTTCTCTAAATTATGTACTTCTTTCAAAAATGTGCAAGGGTAATCAATTGTGTTCTTTAGAATAAGCACTGGAATTTAAAGTAGCATTCCCTCATTCCCGTTCTGCAGGCTTCTTAGTAAAACTTAAATTTGACAAACTGACTCATTTCAATTTATTTTCAACTAGTACCCTCATATGTCTTTCATGGCAGACTTTACATAGCCCAGATAATTCCTCCCTAATATATAAACTGTACTTGGATAAAAGGAGAACTCTGCAATAACTCACAATATTTCAGAAGCAATAAAAATATGGCACCAACAAGCTTGCCAATTATTACTTACTACTCAACTCAATTTTGTTTTTCACCCAGGCCATAGAAAGGTGGCTTGTTTAACATTTCTCAGAAGTGAGATTATCACAGGACCAGGCTTTTCATTACTTTGAAAAAATTAGCATTCAAATACATACTAGAAAGTCAGAAGACAAAACATGGACCAAAGCATTTGTTGTATATTTCCCTGCCTATTTTATTTCATCTCATCTTCAAAGAGTCAGCCTGCAATGGGATCAAATATCACTGACAATTGCTGGACCTTTTTGCTCTACATTCTCCTACTTCCAAGTTTTTTTGGAGTTTCAAAGATATGACTGGGTGATCTCCAGAGGCCCCTTCCAACCCCTACCCTTCTGTGATTCTAAGAGTGGCTACTGCTGTTCACTGACAGGCTTTTTTGGATTTCAATACAATTCCTGCTGTAAAGTTATCTTTTATTACCACCACACTTACAGTAGACAGAAGCCAAGAAGCAACTGCTGCAGAAACAGAATCCTCTTCTCACATTCATACCAGGAATGGGTTACACATACTTGGCAGGGGTAACATATGAATGCTTACTGTAAACTGAGGAAAGCCCAGAGTCTATTACTGTCATATATATCTCCCCGAGTCTGAATTACCTTACAGATTAATTAACCCTCTATCCTCATTTATAGCTGCTTTTAAACCCCTAGAAATTAGAAAGCTAAAAATAGATTTTTTTTCTCTACTAAATACAGGGCATCTTTAACACCTCTTTCAAGCCTTCTGAAGTAATTAGTGGGAACAACCACTTGAACACTGTTAGCATGAAAGTCTTTCAGAAAAACTATCACATTTAAAACTCAGTCTAGATAATCTTAGATCTCAAAACTACATTTTCACATTTTAACAAGTATTTGTTTTCACATCAGGTTGACTGTCTCTAACTGATCCTTCAGTGACATATTAAACAAAATGTATCAATCATTCCTGTTGCAAATTGCTAATGTCACATTTAAAAATGTTAGGAAAGATAAAACCCCATACCAGATACTGAATCTCCTTTAAAAAAAAAAAACAAACAAAACGAAACAAAACAAAACAAACAAAGACCCCACAGATTCCCAGCAACAGAAGAAGCATTAGTTTCCTTTCCAAAAGCAGGAAATCTGAAAACAGACATCTTCCAGGCTAATGAAAAAAATTAATATACAGCTCCAATATCAACAGATCTCAGAATTAACAGCTCAGAGGTAGCTTGTCACAGGAAGGATCTAAAATTACTCTCTAAAAATCCTGACTCATAAGATACACTTCTTTTTTAAAATTAAATAATACATAGTCCTACAGTAATCTTAATTTCTGAAGTGACAGTAATTCATGTATTCGTATCTCATATGAGGGATCTTAACATCAAATTTTACTTGGTTTTAGTGCTTATAATGTAAAGGCATCAAACAATCTACTGTGCTGAATTACTGAAGCAGTCTGATAATTTTTTTTCGCTAAAGAAATCAGACTTTAAACAGATAAATTAGTGAGGTACAAAGAGCAATATAGAGATTTACACTGGAAAGTCTTCCAAAATAATATGTAAGCTTTGTCATCTTGCATGCAAAACTAATTTCTGTTTTAAAGAAGTTCTCAAATATAAAATACAATATATTAAAATATTAGTAAGAGTGTACTTCTCTACCACTTTGTATCCTGTACTTTTCTCACACCCTCATACATGTTTGGAAAAGGGGTTTTTTTCTTCATATTCCCAACTAAGACAGTTACAAGATGCTTCTATTAATTATTTAAGTATAGCTAGTATAACACCTATAAGTACTCCTTTAATCAAATGTCTCCATTCTGTCTATTAAGATTAATAACTAAAACACTAATTGCAATTTAGGTATTGAAAAGAATTCCTCATTTATCTAAATACAGACCAAACTAGATTCTGTTTGATGTAAATGTTGAGCTTCTAAACGAATACCAAAGAATCAGAAAATAAAGCCTATATTTGGAAAAGAATATTAATCATTGCTGTTCACTTATGTCCACATTAGACACATGGATACTGAGGTCATGTTTAGAAATAGCTTTTCCTTGTAGACAGCTTCTGAGATACAAAGATTAGCTTTTTGCTGCCTTTACACTGTAAAACACCTTGGGATTGTAAAACTTGTAAAACATCTTGGGACCAAGATGATGAATAAAAAAGTTTCTGAAGTTTCCCCTTTCCTTTGTACAGTGAGGTACACAGAGGCTATCACACAATCAAACTTTTATCAGAACTACTACTAAATGAACCAGGTTACATGCAGTCAGCATTTATTAAAAACAAAAACAAAAACAAACAAAAAAAAAAAAAAGAGTCCTGATTTATTTAGGTACCTCAATGCCTCTAGTCCAGGGCCCAACTGTTATATTTAGCAGAATACATAGAACAACACGCTTGAAAGCTATACAATAAGGAGAGTACATTTCAGCAATCCAGCAACTAATAAATAGTCATTGTAACTTTAACAATGAATAGTGTAAAAAATGTTATGTATATATTTTGAGAATTAGGAACTTACAATGACAAACTGTAAGAAGAATACAGTTCACCAATACTGCAACTAATATTTATCAGTTCAACTTATTATTTATAACTTCAACAATGATTACTATCAACAGACTACAGGCAAAGTTAGGAAAGTGCACATGCACTTTGCCTATTGGTCAGGGTCCTATTTCTGTACTATCAAAGCAAACCTAGCTACACACAGATGTGCTCCTTTTAAGTGTCACATTCCTTCTGAACTTCCACAAAGTAACCGCAGAATAGCTGCATACAGAACAGAAATCCCCTTCAGTTTTAGGAATCACAAAGCAAGTATTGCTGCTAGATGTCTTTATTTTCCTTTAACAAAATACACAAAGGCACAAAATTCACTTATATTTTGTCATTATTGTACAGGTATAAATAGTGCTTTGTATTCAAGTACAATCAAGTGCAGAGAGTTCCTGTATATTATGTAAACACAAAACAGTTCTATATGTATGTGCCTCTGGTTCATCTGCAATGCAAATAACAAAGGAGATGCCATTTATCTGAACTCTGTCAAAAAGTTAGACAATGAGTAACATTAACACCACTGTAATGACACTCCATACACTTAAGTCAAATGTCCAATGAAACTTTAGCTTGTAAACATCTGTGTATTTAATATGTACTCAATTAATTTTAACAGGGAAGCATTAAAAAGTATCTTAAATTCACTAACCAAGCTTCCTAGTCAGCTGCTGCCAGCAATTGGTCTTTATATATGACAGCTAAAGAGATGTCAAATTATAGGTCACACTTAGCAAAACTTAAAAGTGTAAGTTTTTAAATACGCAAACTGAATGATGGCTACAACTTAAACCTACTATACATTCTATGTGCTAACAACACATGCTTAATTTACAATACCCACTTTTACACCTAACATTGACATACTGTGGCAGTTGAGGCAGTTTAAGCTCAAGCAAGATTTAAGTTGTACCATTAAAAAAAAAAAAGCTCACCTGGATAGTAACAACAGGCATGAACAAAGCTAAAAAAACTAGTTACAGAAGGCACTTGAAGTACTTTATTCTGCTTTCATTACAGATTCTTCACTTTGTTCAGCTGAAATAGACTCTGAAATAGAGTATTCAGTTGTTGAAATGTTTTCTACTGCTGCTTCAACTTCTTCAGCTAGCTTATCATTTAGTTGCTCAGGACTTTGTGTTGTATCATCTGTCTCCTTTGGCTCAACAATCTGAGCAGTGTCGTCTTCAGATTCTGTGAAAATAAAAATGATGAAATAACCATTTCCAGAAATGAAGAGGTAGCTAATAGTCTTAAAAAGCAGATCAAACACATTTTACAAGTGACACACAGATTTTGAGTAGTCACTGCAGTAAGTTTGCAACTGTCAAAAACTATTTTTCCAACAAGGGCATCACAGGTCAAATGTCTAAAATTTAAGAACAAAATACTATAGAAAACAGTTCAGATCTCCATTAAGAAACTAAAATGTATTATTTATGTTCCTCAACAGAATCTTTCTAAGCTTGTTCACTAATGTGAGACAGTCAGAAATCAGACGTGATGGTAATTCAGCTTTTTTTTTGATGTAATTGTTACCGACTGTATAGCTTTTCTTATTTTGAGTTCTATCTGTATTCAGAACCTAAACTTTCTATTTGGTGGAAACTACTAAACACCAGGAGAAAAACAAAACAAAACCCACCCTACAGCTACTACACCCACTACTACAAAGCTAGTAGAATAATCTATTTCTCAACATGTAAACACAGCCAATGAAAATTACTGTGTATTCTCAGTCTGCTTACAGTAAGTGTAGGAATGATACACAGGAGCATCTTTACTCTCAGTCTGGAATGGGAGTTTCTTTGATAGCAGGCATATTTTGAAGACCAGTCAAAAAATACTTATTCTAAGTACTACCTCTAAAGAGTCAACGTCTAGCTTCAAAACAAGATTTCAGTAGCATGAGAAATAAGTTACATTTTTAACTAAGCACTGAAAAACTGGACACTGTGTTGCACTAAATGACACAGGTGCTATAAAACAATACTATTGATGGTGGCTTATTGACTAATATAAATTGCTATAATGCAGCATAAATGCTTACTGTGAAGGCAAACAGTTTGCAAAACTGATGCAAAGTTACAGCTCAAAAAATGTTAACATCATCAAACATTTGTGTTTTCACATTTCTCAAAACACATTGGGTGTCAAAGCAAATCAGACTGCTTCAGGCTAGTACTGCAGAATTCAAACAGAGCTGAAAGTTGTCAAACCACTGCTCTGGCTTCAAGTCACAACTGACAAGAGTAGCTGCTATACACCCTGGTCCAGTAGACTTGGTTCAACTACTGTCACCAAGAACCTGAGAGGCCCTGTTCTCACATAGAGTTCCACGTTCAATATCGTCCTGGCTCCTTGTTCCAAAATCTCTCTGAAGCAAGCTATCTGTCTGTTGGTCAATCCTCCTTTTTCTGACCAAGAAAATTAAGGTTGCTAGTTTCTTTAACAGACTTTTCCCACTCTCCCTTCCTGCTATTCAATTCCTTCTTGACCACACCCCAGCCTGTGCTCAATCTTTATCTACCAGCTGACAGTTTCCTTTCTGTCTCATCTTTGCATATTTTCTTCAGCCTCAAATTCTATGAGTAAATTTGTGCTTTTTCCTGCTACAACCCCTCCACAATTGAGTTAACATTCCTTCTTTATTGCTGCTGTCCAGGAGTGAGGGAAAGGCAACTCCATGCCCTCTCAACTCATTTGTAGCATAGCCCGACCATTACTATTTTGGAGAGTTTCAGCCTGCAGTCCTCAACTGAATGCTTCTTATCAATGTTGTCCTGGTTTGAGTGAGAACAGAACTCAACAGAATATACAAACTCTCCAGAATATACAAGTAAAACAAACCAGCTTCCATGGAAAATTTTGGTCTAATAATTATGCCTGACAAATTTATAAGGAACTAAAGAGTAGGTCCTTCATATTATTTCTGGAGGGCAGCATTACTGAGAACCCTTCTGTTGAACAACAAACCAAGTTTCTGCATCTGCCTTTTAAATGGAAGTCCTTTGGTGTATTTCAAGAATCTGTAGAAGTGACAGAGCATTAAGTCATCATAAAATATTTAGCAAGATGGTCAAGAAATTCCACAAAAATCTGGAGGCAACACAGGAAACTATCTCCATAATGAAGACCTCTGAACATCAGCACCAGATACTCACCATGAAACACTGAAGCAGTCAAATTGTTTCAACCTTCAACCTTTCAACCACTGTCAAATGCTAAACCTGAATCAGTAACAGAGTAACAGTACCAAATACAGGCAAGACAAAACTACTCCAAGTGAACAGAAGTGGTTCCTGTTGGCTTTTTCAATATGATCCAAACATTAACATTTCTAAAATATTTAACAGAACAGACTAGGTTCTGATTAAATGAATTCAAGATTGATCCATTTAAGAAAAAGGTAAGAAAAGTATGATTGATTCTGGTACTAAAATATCCCAAGTAACTGCTGAATAGTGAAGTGTGATGTTTGGGCTAATAATCTACATCAAACTGACAGCTGATGACTCTGTATTTCCAGAAGATTAAAAAAAAAAAAAAAAATTAAAAATCCAAGGTTCAGTGCCAGTAGCATGCCCCAAAATCATTCTTTAAATCTTTTATCTGTAGGAACTGCATGTGACATTCTTGTCACTGCATGAGCACACAACTGAGAAGAGACTGTTTCACACTCATTAGAAAAAATAGCTAACTGGCAAAAAAAAAAAAATAATTTATAGCACTTCTGTATCATAGTAGCTTGCAGTTTCTTCAAGCTGTACAGCTATGATTTAAATGAGTTAGATAAGTATCTCTCCATGTTGTCAACATTGTGGTGAAGTTGGTTTCCTGATGTTAATGTTTCCTTACATCTAAGTGAAGATAATTTCTATTTTACCTATGACAGCAACTATATTACCGCAGTGAACAAAAGTCTTCACCAGAGCTATATGTCAATAATAGCTTCATAGCTTAAACTATAATCAAAGAATGTTAATTTATTAATAAAGCCCAACTTCCTGTAAGCAATTATGCTCCAAATTAGGGGTCTGATGGAAAAAATATTTACTGAAAATTATATTCTCATTCATAGGAGTGAGAGACTTTATGGCAAGTTGCAGGCAATGAATGCATAGTGATAAACTGGTAGAGTAGCAGTGGCCTCTTCTACACCAACCAGAAGCTTCTCAGATATTAGTTATGTCAAATATTAACACATAACCTATTAATGGCTGCTTATTTATTACCAAACCAGAATGGTTTATAGCATCTTGGAGATTAAATATTCAGAAAAGGTCAGAGATTTAAGTTAGAAAAGTAACTGCTATACTGACTTTTAGCTTTATTTCTTACACCTCTTCTGAAAAATTTCACCATACACTTCCTAGCAAGCAGAGAACTGGGGGATGAACTCCATAGTGATTTCCTTGTCCTGTATTTTATCCTGAAATAACTTACAAAACTTTGCTTTCCAAACCACAAGTTATTTTGCCGAATTTTCAGTCATCTCAAGTGCCTAATGAAATTCTCATACTAATTCTTTATGTTTTATATTTTTTAAATCTATAAACTGATTAGTCAGCTTAGACCCTTTAAAGGCACAGTTTGTTGAACATTTCCTTCAATGATTATACCAGCTTAATTATCACTCCTGCCTCCCAAAACCTCTAAAAACCTACAGTTACAGATTATTCTCAGAAGCCCTCAAGGTACACACCTCCAAGAAGTGAATATCCATCTTTAAGGGCTTGCCCATTTGGGACAGCTCACATGACTGGAACACTCATGGATGGCTATGTCCTTTCTAGGATGGATAAGCTGGCAAGGTGAGGTGGTGGAGTCACTCTCTATGTGAGAGAGCAATTGGATTGTATTGAACTCTCCCTGGGGTACAATGAGGAGCAGGTTGAAAGCCTGATAACTTCCTAATGCAGGTGTTGGAGGAGCCAAGGAGAGGAGTGATGCTGGACCTTGTACTAACCAACAAAGAGGGACTGGTTGAGGATGTGAAGGTAGGAGGCACCCTTGGCTGTAGTGACCATGAGATGGTGGAGTTTAGAATAGCAGGCAGCAGGCACAGGGCCACAAGCAGGATTGCTACCCTGGACTTCATAAAAGGCTAACTTTGGCCTTCTCAGGGAACTGCTTGGAAAAGTCCCATGGGACAGGGCTCTGGAGGGCAAGGAGGCCCAAGAAAATCTACCCTCCAATCACTGGAAAGATGGCTAGATCATTCGAGTGCAAAGATGATATGTACATCATCTTAGATTCATGCATCTGATTTCTGTCTTTCATGCTAGTAATAGTATTATTAATGAAGAACACATTATGGCACATAAAAAGAAACCAACCAAGTTTTCCTGTAATGCACCCACATCAGACCACACCTAGAGATGGCTGCAGTTAGATGTGACTTCCCTTTTGGACTCATGCAGCCTTCTCATGACAGAAAGTAAGGCAATGCCACTTTGTACTCCCTGTTAAAGCCAAGACATTTCTGTTACACTCTGACAATTCTCCACAGGCAGTGGGTTTTTACCCCATGTTTTGGGCCTGTATACCATTTGATAGTTTAAATAGGTATCTCGTAGGGAAGCTAATGTAAAATCCCACTAAACACTCAATACACATTTAACTGGAGATTCTCTGTTTTGAAATTATAATTTCTGGAGTCTTTTAAAACACTGAATCTTCCTGTTGGCTGTACACCAGATGCCTACTTTATCTGCAGACTATAAAATGTCTCAAAAGGAACTATGTTAAATTAAAACTGACAATTTGTCTTTGAACTCCCTGAAATTAAACAAGGCAGTTTTACTAGATTTTCCTGCCCGGAGGAGAACAGCAAAAGGAACAAAGGCAGAAATTCCACCACACTTCAATCAAATGACCTGCTAAACACAGTGAAAGTTAACCACTTCAGGACATAGACCCTTCTTAATTATTTCTGTAATTTACAGTATTATTTTCTGTTTGTCAGTAACAATAGAGTGAAACTTTATTTGCATAAGACATATTGCCCAATATGAAGAAATTTTAGGGTAAAAGCATTTAAATAAAGAAATTTTACATACAGTACTCAACACAGTAGTATTAACAAGAAACAGGGATGAGAAGAATTGGAGAAGAAAAAAAAAAAAACACAAAAAAACCCTACACCACCATATCAAAGAATCACAGAACAATTATGGTTGGAGAGGACCTCCTAGATTACCAAGTCCAAGCATACCTAAAACAAAAAAAAAACCAACCAACCAAAAAAAAAAAAAACCAAAAAAAAAAAAAAAAAAAAAACAAAAAAAAACCCACAAAAAAAAAAAAAAAAAAACACAAACCAAACAAAAAAACAACAAAACAAAACAAAACACCACACCAAACACAGTCCCCTACATTCCTGCTCTTACAGCATGTCCTGAAACACCTTCTCAATTCCTTTCTTAAATACCTCCAGGGTTGGTGATTCAACCACCTCCCTGGGCAGGCTATTCCAGTGCCTCACCACTCTCTCTGTAAAGAATTTCTTCCTAATATCTAATCTAAACCTCCCCTACTGCAACTTCAGGCTGTTTCCCCTGGTTCTTCATTAGTAATTAAGAAGAGGCCAACAAACACCTCTCTACAACCTCCTTTCAGGTAGTTGTAGAGCGCAATGAGGTCCCCCCTTAGCCTCTTCTCCAAAGTAAACATGCCCAGCTCCCTCAGCTTCTCCTCATACAACTTGTTCTCTAAGCCCCTCACAAGCTTGGTAGCTCTCCTCTGGACATGTTCCAGAACCTTAATGTCTTTCCTATAATGAGGGGCCCAGAACTCAACACAGTACTCAAGATAAGGTCTCACAAGGGCCAAGTACAAGGGCACAATAACTTCCCTTCTCCTGCTGACCATGCTACTCCTTATGCAAGCCAGGATGCTGTTGACTTTCTTGGCCACCTGGGCACATTGCTGGCTTATGTTCAGCCAGCTGTCTACCAGCACCCCCATGTCCTTTTCTGATGGGCAGCTTTCCAGCCACTCATCCCCAAGCCTGTAGCGCTGCAGGGGGTTGTGGTGACTGAAATGTAGGACCCGGCACTTGGCCTTATTGTATCTCATACAATTGGCCTTGGCCCAGTGATTATGAAGTCAGATCAATTATGAAGTCAGAATAAAATAGACAAAAACTTTCCGTTGGAAGGGATCAACAACAGTCCAAGTGCTTGACCAATTCAGGGCTGAATGAAAGTTAAGCATGTTAAGGACCTCAAACAACAACAACCTTGGAGCACTGGCCACCTCACTAGGGAACATGGTGCAGCATGACAGTTATTCTTATAAAAAAAGAATCTAAATAGAGAGCTGGAAGACAGGGAGGTTTCATTAGACACAAAAAAAAAAAAAACAAAGCAAAAAAAAAAACAAAAACAAAAACAAAAACAAAAACACAAAACAAAACAAAACACATACCTGCTCTCTGTTGAGTCTCTTGGGGCTTTCTCTCTCTAGGTTCTACAGGCTCAGTTTCAGATCGTAATCCCGTAGATTGCTTTTTTTCAGAACTGAAGTCTGGCAGTCGTGGAGCCTGAGGTCTAGTTTTTCTTGCAGGATTCAGGAAAAAGCAGTAGGCACATCTAAATGCTACAGAAAAGCACACTCAATAAGTAGCCTCACTAGTTAATTTCACATTTCACCTTTATTCCTACCCTATATTTTGACTGTCTAAAACACTAAAAATGAGGGGACTAAGTAAGATATTTAAATCATTATTAACACTACCTGGGAGTACCTCTATCAAATGTACATGTTGTTCCATATAGCTCCACTTTTAATGTCAGTAAACATATGTCTTATACAGGTTTTTACTGTATGTTTTCAGCTCTACTGCACTTGTAAGTACTGCCCCTACCACTGTGAAAGCTCTGACCCCGGTGAATTCAGTACCACCAGGTGTTACCATATGGCATTCTTCTTTCCTACAGAAGAATAAGTTGGCAGATGCGTGTCTGGTTGGCTTCCCCACTCCCCCTTATGAAGCTACTTTCCTCATCCTTTGAGTAAGGAGATGTTATGGATCCTGCAAGGCAAGTCTCACTCTGCTTCTTAAGAAGCATTCTAATCTAGCAGTACTTAAGAAAAGGTAGATTTGTTCTGGAGAAGAACTGGATACCACTTCAAGTTAAATGCCCCTGCACACACCCTTCAAGACAAGGGGATAAGTGGCAAACTGAAACGTAAAAATTTTCAGCTTACTCTTACAGTGCTGCATATTTACTCATAAAATTAAGCAAAACAACATGAAATAGAAAATGCATCTAAGATTCCCTCATATTTTAAGCATCAAGCTTACACTTACAGTAGAAACAAGGCAAAATAAAACATCTGTGTTCAATAAACAGCTGTGTCTGTCTTAAGTTATTGTCAGCCATAAATTCACATATAGCCCCCTAGGACTTGTTCCCACTCCTTTTCTGATACCTCCCCACGATCTTCTTGCCAAAGCAAAATTTTGTTTAAATTCTGGTAAAAGAAGCACACTTTAATTTCTCAAAAAACAAACAAACAAAAAAAAAAACCACAAAAAAAAAAAAAACAAAACA